>JAODKC010000039.1:19176015-19201500 GCA_026777985.1 Mormyrops attenuatus | reverse complement strand
CCAGCCGAGCTGCTTGACCCGCATCTCCCCCCACCTTCCTGCCGCGACTACCCCCCCCCCCCAACCCCCACTCCATCTGGCCGTACTGTAATCCGCCCCGGTGAGCAAGTGCCCGCTCCGTGCTGACCCCGTCACCATGGCGGCACTGTTGGCACAGCGACAATGATATGACACGGGAAGTTACTGGGGAGAGACCGTCTGTATCTCGCCAGTTCCGCTCACTCTCCTCGGGTCCTGGCCACCGCCTCCGAGGTGGATGCATGCACTTCAGCGCGAGTCACAGGGGCTGCAACCTCAACCATGCAGATGCAGTGACTCAGGCTGACGCGTCGAGCATTGCCGCTCTGCTTCGCACCAGTTCCCGCAGTCACCTGATTGCAGATGTGGGAGCGGTTTTTCTCGGGCGGGGGCAGCCGGCTCACTTTGGGGCGGGGGGTTTTTCCTCTTATAAGACTTTTTTTTATATCTTCCTTTGTTGTCTTCGATCCTTTTCAGTAAGGTTTTTCCTGCTGTGTAACATTAACTGTGTCCTCTCGCTGTGATGATGTCCTTGGCGTTCGGGGAAAGTGTTTTTCGAAGGCCGTTGCAAATACAAGAAACTGAAGGAGCTTGAGGAGGAATATCTGGCGGAAAACTTAGAGCCAAAATAGGCAGTAAAAAGAGCAATTTGGGTCTGAGCGTGAATAAAGTACAATATCACCTGTTTAGACAGGAGAAAATCAGGAAATATGAATCAACGGAGATGGTGCCCCATGACACAATCTGCAAGCAATCCATTCTCCTTCAAAACTGCATGCTAATCGAGTCCACTGAGATGTATAAATGTCCACGGGCTTTCGTTTGTAGCTAAACATTCTGTGTCATTAAAATCTGCCTTTTTCCTGAGGGTCTCTCAAAATGGGCGTGCTGTTCCCTGTGCCTCTCGTACCAGCATCAGACAAAAAAAGAAATAAAAGAAAAAATGACTCTTAAATCTGTCATTTCAGCCAAAGTCACACTCTATAGTCTTGAAGGACATAAGTGAAGTCGCTTTTTTCCAGAAAGAAGCCTTTCATACCTGACCTGTTAAGAGGTTTGCGGGCCTCTGGGGGAGGCGCTGGGAAGAAGGCGGCATCATGGGAGGCAGGGGTGACAAAATGCGTTCTGTTTGCCCAGGCCTAATGAACAGACCGTAACCATGACGTCAAGCACAGGAAAGGGCTCGTCTCTCACTAACAGCCATAGAGATTGCATCCATAAAGCATCTGGGGCCACAACTTTTTAAGCTGAACATATATAGAGCACCCAGTGACCCTGACCAGAATACGCAGTTAGAAGATGGATGGATGGATGTGTACTGTACAGTTGAAAGTCAAATATTTCTCATTATTTCATCTATGCATGAATTAAATTATGAATCTAATCCATCCATTACCATTTAAAAGCATGTCTGTATCTCCCTGCTTTTTCCAGTATTTTCTGCTCAGAATGATGAAAAGATCCTTTAATTATTATTTTAATATAACCTCTCCCCCAGTTCCTTTTAATTGCAGTGTTTAGAGAAACACACATGTATTCTGAGGATGCTTTTGTGACCTTGCAGGTGTCCTGTTGTTGTAACAGATTAGTGTCGCTCCTTCAAACATTTGTATATATGCGAATTGCATGTAGGTAAAAAACAAAAAACAGAATCATAATTGACTGAAAAGATCAGCCAACGCAGTCCAGGTAGGAAAGCAGTTTGGTGCATCACTTACTAGATTTACCGCCAGGGAACATGAAGAATGAAATGCCTTTTTGGGATGGTTGAAGCCGCAGGAATAGAGAGAGATGGACCAGTCACTGCGTAAGAGGATTAACACCCCCCCCCCCGGAAAGCCGCTCGCTCGCTCGCTCTCGTGCCGACCCATCCTCGCCGTGTGTACGTGGTTGGAACACATTGTCCCTCGCCAGCGCATTGTAGCACTGTGTTCATCCGCGAGTCCCCACAGTGTTCCGGCCTTTTCCATCTCTATCCGCGCATTTCATTTTCCGGGAATGTCCGAGAAGGCCACTGCGGTCCTGACTTATGTACTGTTAATCCTTCACCGGGATGGCTGTCCCGGCACACGGCCTCAGACGTGGGGGGTGGGCAGAAGGGGCTGCCGCCTTGCCCTTCTCTCAATGGGTAATACCCAGCTGAATGTGCCCGGGGCAGGTTGGAAAGGATGCTGTGGGGCCAGCAAATCCAAACAGGCCCGGAGGCACAGGACCGCGACCAGCTGATCCGGGAACACGCAGTTCCCGCTCGCCGATCCGAACACGGTGTCGGCCTCATCCCCTGCCCCCCGTCACTCATTTAAATTTCCGACATCCTTGCCTGAACGGAACGCCAACTCCTCTGGCTCCTAAGGACTGAAAACATGCTTCTGAATCCATCATGCATTTTTGCTCCTTTGTCAAAGAGAGCACCTCTGCTGTTAGATCCTGTTAGGATCTTATTACGTGTGTTATAGACCAGCGTAAGAGTAGCTCTCAGGTCTATTATTGGAGTACATTGAGATTTTCGGGGATGAATGGTAAAATAACGACCCTTGAACACCTAGCAGGGGGTCAATGGAGCGCAGGGCCGTGTTAACAGTGCAAAGCTACCTGCAAAACGTGCTTCGTTTCTCGCAGTTTGGACAGAAATAGGAGGTCTCTGCCATCTGTGTTCCTCTCGGTGTGTGAGATAGCTGCACTGGAGTATCTTCATCAGCTGCTGCAGGTTTCTATGCAGAAGATCTATGTCCTAGCAGGAGGGGGGGGGGGTGAAGTCCAGAGGTGCCTATCTGCAGGGGATAGACTCGTCTTTGTCTGACCCATGTGGGGGAGAGGGAGAGCGGTGTTTGGCTCTCAGCTCTCAGCACTGAAAAGATATAAATAAGGCCAGAGTGTTTCGTGCCGGCAGATAAATAAACGCAGCAATCTTCCTGGCTGCTATAGATTTTCCCACTTTTATTGCCACGGACTCTCTCTGCCCTGGAGGGTAATAGATGGGGGCAGCAGCTCTGTCGCCTTGGACTGCCCCCCCCCCCCCAACATTTGTGGCATGTCCCAGGATCTGTTCTCATTTATCGGGAGATTTATCTGAGGGGAGCGCGCCTCGCTTGTGAAATACCACATCAAGGTCCTCCAAGCCGCTCTCTGCCCCGGCCCGTCTGTTCTGACAGGGTCGTAAAATCTGCTCGGGATGCATGGAGTCAGGAACGAGGCCTCGGGCTGGAATTTACACACGGGGCCGTCACCCACGCTGGGGCCGCGGTCCAGACGGCGGGATGAAACGTCTTCACAGACGTTGCTTTCATCTCGGGGTTTTCCCCTTTTGCTCCTTAGCGGTACCTGGCCTTCCCAGTGTGTGTGGGGTCATAATTAAGCTGGGTATTCCCGGGGGAGGGCAGGGCACTGACCCCAGCCTGGAAACGAACTAGTGTGTGCGAGTTTTCTCAAGAAACTAGGCCTCAACCAGGCCTTCAGTCATTCCTGCTTCCTGCAACTCCAATCCCAGAGGAACCCCTCCTTTTCCCTCACAGACACATGCCTACACTCTGCCTATTCTCTTTTATAATAATACAAATTGCTATTTTTAGCATTCCAATTTAGAATCATATAATTATAGCAGAATTATTAACTAAGAAACTCAGGACGTGACAGACTGAGTGCTGTAAGAGGGAGGGGGAAAAAAAGCTTTCTAAAAATAAAATTAAATGAGTATATCACTGAGAAAAAGGAACGTATAGCACCCAGCTTTTATGAAGGACCTTGTGGTGCAATGGTAGTGCATCTGACACAACATCAGGAGGTTATGTGCCTGAATCCCATCAGAGTTGGCTCTTGTGTGAGTCAGTGGATTTGGATGCTGTACGTGTAATCAGAAGGATGCCAGAATCAGCTAAGTGACTTTAATGTTAATGTTAGGCACCTGAGCAAAATCCTTAACTCCCAGTTGCCCCAGGGACTGGTCAAACCCTGCTTTTTAAAAAAATTGTATGCTACTTTGGAGAAAAGTATCTCCTACATAAATTAGAAAGGTGTTCAACTTTTACCTTGAAACATTTTGCGGATGCAGTGTCATATCTCCTAAAAATATCTGATTAGTACCAGTGTGCGCAAACGCATTGTACATCCTTTACCCATCCATCTCGCTGCCATGCAGGTTAAGTACCCAAGTCGACTACTGCAGCGGGGACACCCCCAGGGATGTGAACTGGCAACCCTCTGTTTATGAGCTGAGGAGGCTCTTCTGGTAGAGATTCCGAAGCGCTACGCTACCTGCCCTCACTTATTATCAGGCTTCGTAAATCCCGATAGTTAGGTACTTGTGGTTTAATGCACTTTAACAATAAAGGAACAAATTTAACGTCACTGTGGCAATTTATAGTTGGGCCCATGTTTATAAACAGCCCGATTACTGAGACCCAGCTGATCCTAATTGGACTGGTTGCCTTCTTAGGGCCTAAATGACAGCCCCTGGGTGGGGTGTGGGGGTTTGGGGTGGCCAGATGCTGGATCTCAGGGAGGTAAAGTGGGTGTTTGTGTCTTGGAATAGAAGATATTTTCTTTTACTTCTTTTATTATTTCTGAGGCTTCTCCATGCAGTTTTTGGTTTGATAGTTTGATCCTCAAAAAGACTTCTAGCCCAATTCTGCTTGTTTTTCTTACGTAATGGGCCCCGTTGTTTGGTTCAGACGGCTATGTATGCTTCAGTCAGCGGCTTTTGGCAGAATGCTACAAAAAAACAGCATATATATATATCTGCATATATATATATTTGTTTTTGACCAGCTTTGTCATTTAAAATTTAGCAGAAAAATCTCAAGCCGGTCTCGCACCCAGGTCACATTTGAACTGAACTGCCTCACTTTCAGAGATTGTTTTTAATCTTGCTTTCTAGCTGCTGTCAGTGTACCTGCAAGCTCAGGGAAGAGTGTTTCCCTTTTTTTGCCCTCTCCTCATTAAAAAATCCTTCTCCTCACTCAGAAAACATCCCCCAATGAGATAATAGTGTTGTGTTTAAATTTGATTAGCTGTCTATCGCCATTGTTTGAAAAGCTTTCCCTCTAATCAGCGGCATGCAGTTCAGTGCGGGAAGCCGCTGACTGTGGGTGAAATGTTGAAAAGTCAGAATTGAAAGTAAACGGCTCGACAGCTGTAATTTACCGAGGAAACAGACGTCCAAAGGAAAAAGGCCCATTTAGAGTCCTCGTGGTTGAAAGTGTCTGAATCAACTCAAGGATATTTACCATTGTTCGCCCGTCGTTTTGCAGTGTAAAGGTTCTTTTTACATCTGTTTTTGATCAAACGCACAAAACGGTGCAAGTGCGTCTGAGACACATTGAGTCTTCCACAAATACCTGACACTGCAGGTGTGATTCTATATGGCACTTAACCTGACCACAGAAACTTGATCCGCTATATGAAATCAATCTGCCTGTTTTGAACAGTCATATGAGTCATTGGTGATCCTGTACAGGCATCCCTGCGTTTGGTGTTGCAGAGTAATGATAGCCATCCCATGCAGTCTATCGCAGACCTGAAGGACTTGCCTTGCCTTTTGGGAGCCATGGCAGAGTGGGTGGGATAATGGCATGATTTTGGAAACGTCGTTGCAGTTGACAGGCGTGGTTAGAAAGTGATGGGATCCTTAGGAATCGATGTGCCACTTTCAGGGGTGTAATAACATTTTGCTCCAGACATGAACATTAACGACACCAAGCTACACTGGAGCATCCATCTGCTTCTTCATAGGACAGGGGGCGGAGTTAAACACAGCTTACTCTCCAGGGATAAGGCTGTCTGCCATACATTCATTCCTCGTTTGATGTGAGGAGAGGGAAAACACCAGCAGACCTGACTCCAAAGCTCCCTTAACAATTCGATAGAAACATCCTCTTTTCGCTCACGTAATCACCGCTTGCGATCCTCTCCCTCGACAGTGCCAAACCCGGCTGATTCTCCACCTCATCTTTCCCATAATCCCTCTCTTCTTTCCCGCCTTCTGGCTCTCCCCAACCAGCTTCTCCAAACTTATTTTCTTTTCTCTGCCTCCCCCTCACACCACCTTCTCCTCAGGCCTCCACCTGTTCCTTATCTCGCATGGGTCTCTACTGGAATAGATTCTCCGAGAGATTGCTGATTCCATCAGCTGCTCTGTAAAGCTGAACTCTTATCTGTTCCCCTGAGAATGTGACTGTGCTGGCCAACCACTGTAATCCTCAAGGAATGGGCTATAGGTTTCAGGGCCATTTTCACTGCCGGTTACCTGGGCGATGGTGAACGTTAGATGTAACATGTTGGTGTCCGTGAGATTACGTCTCACCTGAAGGGATGCTGGTGCCTTCAGTCAGGGGCAGGTTTGTTGTTTCTAGGGCCCTACTCAAAATGTCACTTGGGGCCCCCCTGCCCCCATCCTGCCTAGTGTAGTGACTGCTAGCCAAACCTTCAACAGCCACCTGCAAATGCATGGTTTGAGCGGTCGCTAACACCACCGCTGCCTTCAGTTTAGCTATCAGTTTTAGTTGGCTGGCATCAAAATTCCATCCTGCCTAACAAACCCCAAAGCTGACAGGATGTGAGGGGATGGGTGATTATCGCGGCATGGACAGGAAATCAAAGCGCGTGAATCAATAAAATCTGCCCTCGCTCTTTATAGCCCCATTAGCGCAGAGGAAATGAGTATTCACCCAACACCAGGCTTTCAGCAAGTCAGCATCATATCTGGCTTCTTTTCCAGCCATCAAGCGCTGTTTTGCCATGACTTTTTCCATATTTTGTTCTCCTCTGATGAGCTTTGACAGGTCAAGATTTCCACAAGAATGTTAGCTCATAGCTTAAAGGCTAATTTCATTTCAGTCTTGCTGTAGTGTGTTTCAGTTAATCGAGGGGGGGAGCGAGACAGTGGCAGGGTGACATCACATATCACTGACATCACTAACGCTCCTGACCACATTCGTTTCGCGTTATGGGTTCATGTTTTTAACAAGCTTGTGACATGTTTCAGCATCATGTTCTGCTCTGCTCTGTGACCCTCCTTTCTCAAAATGAACGCAGCTTTGGATAAAAGCAATTGCTCAATAAATAAAATGTAAATGTAAACTCACCGTACTGTGGAAAATGCCGGCTTAGTAAAAGTACTCTTTCTTTCGACACAATTTCTGCAGTATTGTTTTACCAGCTTGTTTAAAAAAGAGTTTATTTTTACCTACTATCACAGGGTTGCACTATGCGATGATTTTCCTTATGCAAATCATTATTCATAAAAAGATCTAGAAATAAGAATTTCTGAAGGCTTTTATCTGGTGGCAGCGTTCAGAATAGTAACTGACTCACAACAAACACGCTAAATCTTAAATGAAACGATCTCAGTGAATCTACAGAGAGGTGTGCTGAATACATCAGGCACTGGCACAGTCTTCAAGGTCGGGACAGCACACCCCTATAGTCAGCCTTGAGATAAACGGGAGGTTCTTGGGTCTTAACCCAGCATTGGGGGTTAGTCTTCATTTAGAAACATCCCTAATATAACCAGCTATTGTCATCTGGGCCACCTAGGTGGCGCGGAGCCTATCCCAACAGCATAGGGCACAAACCAGGGCAATTTTGAAACCTCAGTAGTACACTGAGGAAAAATATTGCAAACATGTAAGGTCCACACTCAGACTGGGGGAGGGATTTAAACCCCTTCCTTGGGGGGTGTGACCTGACAGCACTATGCATCAATCCACTGTGACACACTAGGTTTCATTTTCCATAATCGTTTCTCCTTTCGTTTGCTGGCTGTTTAAAGCTTAACCCAACACCCCACTGGGATATTAGTCACCAAACAGTCTGTCCCCGTAACGTCCTTTTCATTCAGCTAATCCGAGAAAACATTTACGTTCAGCCAGCACACTATTACAAACTCGTCTGCCATTAAAGGGTGATGCGTTTAATCGCTTCTTCATCTTCATTTTGCAGCTGCTCCCACAAAAGCTGATTATAGCCACCAAAATAATGGCTATTCACTCAAGAATGAAGAACCCTGTGAACTCCTGCTTAATTTATAGAGTGCGATTGGCCTGCTTTTAATATTTTAAGTAAAATTACAAGCTCATAGTTTTTAGCCTCTGAAAGCTACGGAACATTCTGTGATGAATGTAAATAACCTCCTTTGATTAATGCAGCAATTCAAGACTGAGCACTGGCTTCAGAACCCCTACCTACATTTTGAATTATTTAAGCATCCGGCAGTGACTTACTTGCCTCTTTGAAGTGAGCAAACCTGTATGATTGGGTGTTAATTTTGTTTCATTTTAAGGGAGTACCCCAAAACTGCATAACAGTGTATAGTATAATGTATAACAGAATCTGGGCTGAGTGGTCTTATCCATTCATGACAGTGTGTGGGCTGAATGGTGTTATCTACTCATGAGAGTGTCTGGACGGAGTGGTCTTAGCCATTCATGACAGTGTCTGGACTGGGTGGTCTTATCCATTCATGACAGTGTCTGGACTGGGTGGTCTTATCCATTCATGACAGTGTCCGGGCTAATTAGTATCATCCATTTTCCAAAGACACGCTTCCTGTGAATTGGGTCTCTAAATTAGCCTCAGGTGTATGGTCATATGACAAAATATGTGTCTGATCACCTTGTGTTGGTCTACAGTCTTGTCCTTGGTCACGCTTCCTTAACACTCTGCATTTCCCAGGATTGACTCCATGTCACCTCCACCTTGAAGGATAAGCAGTTATATGATCTTGTAGCTCCACTTAAGAAGATAAAGCATAGAGAAAAGAAACCTATCCCCCGGTACTCTGATCATACACGAGAACTTAAACAGGCTTCACACAAGCTAGAGTGCAAATGGCGCTCAACCAAGCTAGAGGTTTTCAGATCTGCCTGGAAAGAGAACCTCTCTAAGCACTAGTGACTGCTTGGTCTGTGTGTCTGTCCAGACTAATAAAAGATAACAAAACAGCCCTGCCTCCCCCCAGCATAGCAACAAGCCACACCTGTTATGCATTTGTCCTGTCTCTCATTCCTGCCCTTGTGTGCTTCACTCCAGCTGCCTCTTGATTGCTCCATTGTTAATCCTTGTATAAAAGTGCTTCCCAGCTCTGTGCTCCCCAGTCCTGTCATTGACGTTATTCCCTTTGTATGCTCAATATCTTCCTAGTGCTAGCTCTTCTCCATTGTTGACTCCTCGCGGTCTGGTTTGTTTTCCCCTGCCCAGTTTTTGGTTGGAATAAAGCCCTTTAGTTCACCCCTATACCTGATCTTGACTGCCTGGATTCCTTGTCGTGACATTAGGTTAACAAAGAATAATCCAAAGTTAAACTCAGAAGTCCCAGAATCTCTTAGGAGTGATGATTATATTACATTTTTAATGGTAAAATAATTAAGATTATACAGACCATCCAGAGCACATCTGTAGCTACATACGGATACCAGCCTTCTGGTAGTCCTATTCGTACTGATAATGACACCTCAGAATCTTTCTTTCCTCTAAAACAGCCAGAACTTTTGAACTTCATTTGTTCTTTCAAATCATCTACTAGCATTGTAGACCCATTTCCGACAAAACCTCTTAAAGAAGATTGCACCACTGATTAGCACTACTGTGTTAAACTTGTTAAACTCCTCTCTTATGCTTGTATATGTTGAAAAACCTTTAAAAATAGCTGTTCTTAGACCTGTTCTCAATAAATCAAATCTTGAAACTAATGATTTCTGAAATTATAGACTCATCTCAAATCTTCCTTTCATTTCAAAGATCCTGGAAAAGTTGTTGTTTGTCAGCTGTCTCACTTCCTACAGAAAAACAATGCTAATGAATTATATCAGTCTAGCTTTAGACCACACCATAGCACAGAAACAGCTTTAATCAAAGCAATAAGTTGCTTATGGCTTCGGACCATGGCTGTATAACTTTGTTGATCTTACAAGCATTTGACACTGTGGACCATAATACTCTTCAGAATCTGTGGTTGGCATTAAGAGGACAGCGCTCTCTTGGTTTTTCACCTATTTAATTGATTGTATCAGTTTGTTCATGTGAACCAAAGTCAAATATGGTGTCCCACAGGGATCAGTGCTGGGTCCGCTACTGTTCATTTTATATATGCTACCATCTAGTAACATCATTAGAAATCATGGTGTTGTTTTCCATTGTCATGTTCGTGATACACTGATATATTTATCTGTTAAACCAGATCATGCATCCCAGCTCTCTGGGTTAGAAGACAGTCTACTAGACATATGGTGTTGGATGACTAAAATGATCCTTTTGTTAAACACCGAAAAACCAGAAGAACTGCTACATGGTCCTAAAACTACTCAAAATAAGTTTGACAAACTCAACCCTGGTGGTCTTCCTACTCAGCTTAACACAGTGGTCAGGGATCCTGGTGTCCTGGTTGATTGTGATCTATGTTTCGATGCTCACATAAGAAGTATTACTAGAACTGCATTGTACCATCTACGGAACAGAGCCAAGCTTTGGAATATGTTCTCCTTCCATGATGCAGAAAAACTAATACATGCCTTAATCACTTCCCGGCTAGATAACTGTAATGCCCTCCTTTCTGGTTGCCCTTCTGGATCCCTAAATAAACTACAGCCAGTACAAAATGAAGCAGCTAGAGTTCTTACAACAGCTAAAAAATTAGATCATATTAGCCCTGTTCTATGCATCCTTCACTGCCTTCCACTTAAGTCTTGAATTGACTAGAAAATACTGTTATTAATTTATAAAGCACTGAATGGCCCCGCACCAGAATATTTTTGAGATCTACTGGTCTCTTACAACCCTCCTTGCCTGCTTCGATGTAAGGGAACAGGATATCTATTAGTACCTAGAGCAGAAAAAACTATGGCAGACTGCAGAGCATTCTCTTACAGAGCTTCACAGCTGTGGAATAGTGTTCCAGCAGACGTGCAAGATTCAGGCTCACACTCAGTATTGAAAACTAGACTAAGAACACACTTGTTTAGTCCAGCTTATAGGGACTCCAGATCTAGCTCTAGCTAACCACTCACTCCACAGCCTACAGTGTGAGGTGCAGAGCAGGGTGGGGATTGGTGACATTGGCTTTGGATGAACTGAACTGTCAGTGCTGTCACTCTAGCTTCACACCCCCTTGTGGAATTGGGGTGCTGATGTTCAGGGACTCCCCATGCCTGCGTTCCCACCTGCCTCTCCCTCCTACTTATACTGCCATAGCCATATCGGCTGGAGCTTACATATTCCACTCACCTAACTGCATTGCCTCTAGTCTCCCCTGCTTTGGCTAATTGCACTTTTAATTTCCTCTGCCCCTCCTGATGTGTTCTGCCTGGAGGCCCAAAAAATTTGGATAATTCTACCCACCCTGTGCTTGATGCCTCCACTACCTGTGACGCCATTCCAGCCTGCCCGACCTTCTGCCTGTGACATCTCTCCTTCCTTCCCTGCTTCTGTGCCACTGTTCATCCTGCCGTCAGAAGCAGCATCAGCACCTACATGCCATCAATAGCCTGCTCCCTGCATTGAGACTCAAATGTTATTGAGGATGGGCTCCCCCTTTGAGTCTGTTTCCTCCAAAGGTTTCTCCTTTTAGGGAGATTTTCCTTGCCACTGTTGTCTCTGGCTTGCTCACTGGGGGCTTTGGGCAGGGATAATGCAAAGCACTTTGAGACAATGCAATGTTGTGAAAATGCTCTAAACAAATAAGATTGAATTGAACTGAACTTAAAATGAAATTGTGGGATGGGTGACGGTCTCCTCGTCTTCCAGATGCCTTTTCACATTACTGTGATCCCTGATCCCTGCAATCAGTCCTGCTGATTCAGCCGTGTGATTGACGTTCATGAAAACGCCACGTCTCACAATCAGGTATTACCATCAAACGGTCCCCCAGGATGATGCCTTTCTGCAGCCTTTGGTTATTGCTACAATTTGCACCTTTTTACAAACTGCAACCTGTTACCAGCTGAGCCAGTAGCGTCGCCTGAAAGTGTGAGATGCTGGAGACACTTTGATGTTGCATTTGATGCTGCTTGCATGCCAGAACACATTTCGGATGCACTGTTTCTATTTTGTCCTCCCCCCTGCATCATCTCCGGCTCCCTTGCCGCAGTCTGATGAGCGTGAGCAACGATTGTCCCTCTCTTCCTCCTCCATCTTCTCCTAATTCTTCTTCTTCTTCCTCTAGTTGTCATCTTGGTTTTAGGTGGAGCTGGACCTTTTCCCAGAGAGGACTGCGGACATCGTCATCAACCCCTGGATAAATAGTTGGAAGACAGACAGATAGAGAGACAGTCAGTAGAGGTGCAATGATTTTCCAAATCCAGAGTTTGGATCAGGCCTCGACTTTTTGTGGCACAGCTCAGCTCATACCTCTGGGTTTTAATAATCAACAAACATAACAATGATAAAGAACATGTTACATTAACTTAACTACACATAAAAAAACAACGTATACAAAATTAAATTAAAAATAAAATGCTATAATCTACTGAATAACTGAAATGTTCCACACTGCTGACTTGAATGTGCCCGAGGGGTCTGCAGTCTTAGGGATATTATCTGTCTTTAGCTAATGAAACTAACCTAGCTTTTACCTTGATTATGATTGGACCAAAATAGTCATGTGACACTCGCAGTTGTATGACAATGAAATAGGTGTAATGTGTAAAATTTACAAAACATGCAGCTTGCCCTAACTTTAAACAGAATAATAAGTTTCTGATTTACATGTGTTATATTGTTAATTGTAAAAGAAAGAAAACTGTGGCAGCGGGTTTGAGTTGGTGGGTAGATTGGTTCTGTCTTCCAGAACCGCAGTACAAGCTCGTTAACATGTGTATTGCTGTTTCAGTCTCTGTTTCAGAATGATTACACCACTAGTGTGGAGTTTGCATGTTGAGTGCATGTGGAGTTTGAAAGTTGTGTTCGAGTTTGGCATGTGTAGAGTTCGCTTGTTGGGTGTGTATAGAGTTTGGATACTAGGTGCGTTTAGATTTTGCATTTTGGGTGCATGAGGAATTTGCATGTTGCATGCCTGTGGTGTTTGCATGCTAAGTGCATGTGAAAGTTTGTATATTGGATGTCTATGGAGTTTGCCTTTTGCATGCATGTGGTGTTTGCATGTTGGGTGCATGTGGAGTTTGTGGAATTTCCATGTTCTCCTTGTGCTGTATTGGTGTTCTCCTGTTGTCCAAAGACATGCAATTAGGCCCGTTGGTATATGTTTGGCCCACATATATGCTTACATTTACGTTTAACATATTTAACAGCTGTGAGGTATGTGCTCTGCGATGAACTGGCATCCATTCTACCGCTGCCTGAGATAGGCTGCAGGCACCCTTTCCTCCAATAACCCTGGTCAAGATGAGCAAATAGAAGAGGGATAGTTACTGATTATTGCCCCCTAGTGTATACCTCTGGCATTTTCAACTATTTTTGTGTCAATCTGCAGTCATTATTATATTGATCTTACACATTATGTCTTACCAAATGACTGTGTAAAGGATCAACAAAAAAACAAAGCAAGGAGGAAGGAAGTGAAAATATTATTACAATTATTACAATTTTTCAAGGCACCAAAGCATATTTGTGCAAAGGTTTTAAAAGAGTTTTTGAAGCTCTTATCCAACACAGCAGAGAAGTGTGCTTTCCAGCTTTACGCTACAAATCTGCATAAAGAATCATTATTTCTAATGCAGGCCTCAGTTATTGGAAGATTAAAAGAAAATGAATCAACGCATGCGTTGCAGTTTTCCTGGTGTCAGATTATTAAATCTCCAGCCAGTAGGTGGTAGTATGGCAGGCCACAGTGTAGACAGACTTCTCCTGAGATCTCAGAAAGGAGAGAGAGAACCTCTAGTGCTTTTAAAGTTGTACTGTATCAAAATACTGTTTCAATAATTTATGCAGGAGCTGGTATGTTCTGTGACCTTAAGAGCAAATCTCATTTCGAATGGCAGCGAAGTGATTAAGTGTGACCTGCTCATCGACTGTGGATATCGAACAGGGTAAATAAGTGCTATTTATGGAGAGATGTTCTATAATTTAGACAGATATTTAGTTTATTCTCTTCACTACTTTATTCCCACTTTAGGATTGTTGTTACTGTAGTTTTAAGTTACTTATAGGATTTATTAATTAATTTGGGCAACGATTTTCAGCAAGGTCATTGAGTAGGTAAGTCAGCGCCAGGTTTCCAAGTCCGGTTTATCTTTCCTATGTAAGTGTGGATGTACTTGGCGCACACCATGCTCCGCCCACAGCCCAAAGAAGGATTTTAACTGGTGACTCTAAATCACCTGATCACCTGTCTGTTGGCTCTTGGGAGTTTTACTTATTTAAAAATGTTCTAAGGGCAGAAGGAAAAATGATTGGTTCAGAGAGATAACCAATCAGATTGTAGAGGAGGTGGCTCCCAGCAACTAGTCAACCAATCAGATGTCTTGCACAGCAGTTCGGCATGCTCTTCACTTCCCGGGACAGACTCCAAGCTCAACGTGAGCTAGATCAGAAGCTCTGGGGACATGGTAGGGTGGATGGGTTTTGATTAGAAAGGGCTCTAGTTCTGCCTATTTCTACAGCTACATAATTTACTACAGCCAGTTTAGCAATGACTCTTAACCACTACACCCCAGACGATTAAAGCAAGGGCGCTTAAACATTTGAACTAGGTAGTTTCACTTATAGGAAAGTAGAGAAAAGCAGATCTCTAAATTCTGCTTAATTCGTATGGATCAGCATATGGTCATATGGTCAGATTTTCAGTGTGAGCAGCCCATGTTTGTGCCTGTGAGGATAACAAAGGAGGCATTTTGGAAAGGGGTAGAATGCGGGAACATCGAACTGTGATAGAGTTTTTATTTCTGTTTAATAAAATCTGAATGGATGTGCTTTAAATATGCCGTTTGAGGTTGGATTTGTATTTTACAAGGCACCGAGCAATTATATGCATTGTGTGCAGCCTCACAATTCACTAATTTTTATACACAGATGCATTCGATCAATTATTAATCATCAATGGGAGCGCATAGGAGGCCTCAGAAAGGGGCGGTGTGGGGTATTTCACTGTGTTTATTCTTCCCAGTTTGGCCTTTCAATAGATCCCAGTTGTTTTTGGTCACCAATGAAAATCCACATTATGTTGTTATCATATACATTACCTCATATTATACTGAAAGCTGTTTTCCCCATTTATACAGAAGCATTTTTGGTGATGTAACCAGCTCAAGGGTACAATAACATCTTGGAACATGATGTAGCAAACTTTAATTAAAGAAAAACACACCCCTGCTTGTGAGCAACCCATTTCAGCGCATGACACCCCCGTGCTGGTCAGGAACATGAAACACCATTAATATTTTAAGACATTACGGGTCCGGATAATTATATTCCCATAATGACTTAAGCTACTCTGCGGCGAAACATTGTTGGATACCCAAGCCTCCCGTTTGCTGTGTTGCTATTTGCATTTGTACAAACCTTTCCATTACAGGCACTCGAATCGCTCAGGGTAAGTGTGTCAGGCAAATAAATAAAACATGAGAGTGAGAGAGATGGAGAGAGAGAGAGAGGCAAAGAGAGAGGGAGACAGAGAGAGAGGGAGGCAGAGAGAGAGAGAGGCAAAGAGAGAGGGAGACAGAGAGAGAGGGAGGCAAAGAGGGAGGGAGGCAGAGAGAGAGGGAGACAGAGAGAGAGGGAGGCAGAGAGAGAGGTAAAGAGAGGGAGACAGAGAGAGAGACAGAGAGAGAGAGAGGCAAAGAGAGAGGGAGACAGAGAGAGAGGGAGACAGAGAGAGAGAGAGGCAAAGAGAGAGGGAGGCAGAGAGAGAGGGAGACAGAGAGAGAGGGAGGCAGAGAGACGGAGGCTGGGTTGATTTTGCAGCATGAACCTGATCTGTTTACAATCGATGCAAGCTTTAGGTCAGACTTAGTCGATGGGTAACACAGTGCATGGTACCAAGTGAGTGAAAAAATACAATATGCATCGCCATTCCCCAATTCCTAAATCAGAAACACTTTATGTGACGGGGCACAAATATAGTGTGATACTCTTACTTATGTATCAATTAACCATAAACTAAGTCTTAGTTACATACTGATCTCATGTTTGTTCATCATCGATGAATTGCGGCACATCTTTCGTCCCAAGCAGTTACTATATTTGTCCTACTATCTGTTACTTCTGTAAACCTTCGTGAACTACTGAAGGAACAAGTCATGAATAACACAACAAAATACTGGTCATGTTTTTTTCATTAATGAATCGTGATGCTTCTTTTATCTCAAGTAGCTGCACCATTTGTTCATGATTTGTACTTCAGTAGTAACTGTGTTGGCCCCATCAAGTAAAGTATTACCCCAAAATCCCCGCTGTGACGTAACTACAGTCTTGGTAACTTCCTGACACACAAACCGCACCGTAAAAACAATTCTGAAAAAAACACACGTATCTCCCTACAGTCTCTAATGATCTGTCTTCAGGTAAAAAGGTCGGGACCCTGTAGTGACAGAGGACATGACTAACCACTCGCTAAATAGCTCAGTCTCTTCTCCTACATTTATCTTGATTCTGAGCCGTTTAAGCTGCTCAGTTAAGTGAAATTAAAAGAATCTAAATAAAATGTGTCCTCACGTGGGCTGTGGAGCGCGAGCGAGCTTTTGGACTGCAGTTTAGCTTTCATTTGAGGTTTCAGTGAATGCTCAGTCATTCTCGTGTGTTTGTTTCTTGACATCTGTTTGTTATTCCTGGCAATGCTAGTGATGTGTTTTGCTGTAAATGAAGTATGTGTGCGGGTCTCACCCGATCAGGCGGGAATGACTGAAGCTAAGGTGATGGACTGTGAGAAATCACAGACACACACACACACACACACTCACTCACGCAAACCTCAATACGCCCTGCAGAGGGGGGAGAGTACGCAAGGGGCCTACAGTCTAAGGTTGCCCAATAATATGCCTGTTGCAAACAGAAGACAGCTAGCAGACTGAAAATTAAATGATTAGGAGGTAAGGTCTCTCTCTCTCTCTCTCTCTCTACTGTCTCTCCGATTTCTCCTGTCTCTCACTAAGTCAAATTAAAGTTCATGTAATGTGGGATGTTTGATTTTAAGTACCTTCAGCCCTGAAACCGCAGGCAATAGGTGGCTTCAGTAAAAGTCCCGCCTACCGCAACTTTACTTTACTAATAGATGCGTTCATTACAAGACCTTTCCTTGCTGAGCTGATCTATCAGCCATGAATAAGACACCCCGCCCCGCCCTTTCTGAAGATCAATATGTCCCACAAAGTCCAATAATGACTGTCCTAAAGATTCTTCTTTCCCCAGTGCAGGATCAGGAATCCCAAATTTGATCCAGGCAGCTGATGGCAATCTGATATTCAAATGAAATATCACTGTGTCTCTTGGAATTCTTCTGCCGCTCTTGATTTTCCTGCTCTGTGCCTTTCATGTGGAAACCAAGCTCGATTTTGGAACATTTAGCATGTTCCGGATTCCATTAAATCCACATCAGCATGAAACTCTGTCCAGTAACACTAATTGTGCCAGCTGTTCATCATTCATAAATGATGTTCTCCATCGGTAAATCCTGACTAATAAGTGAACGTGTAAACAATTTTTAAAGATCAATGTGTTATGGCCTTAGAGTAGCAGTACGGAAAATTACAGGCTGCGAGACCTCAGTCAGCTTGCCTGAAGGTGACGTTACACTCCAGACCAGGCAGCAGGCGTCCGGCAATATAACATCTACAAAGACGTTTTGGCGAAAGTTATTTACAGTACATGTAGTCCCAACATACACAGGGCATGGTCCAGGGGGACCTTGCATACAGTCACTCCCAGGAGTCACGGTGTCTTCCGAGAACCATCCGGATGTGAGTCGGAATACCGCTGTGCATATGGAACCGGCCAAAGGGACCTCATGCTCCCCCCCGATATGATGGCACAGGCACAGCAGGGTACGCCTGATTTCTGTGAGAGCTTTCTGTACCTCTGTGTTTTCAGACATCAAAAATGATCCCTGCAAACTAGGACAGATAGCCGAGCACAGAAAACTGATCTATGTATCAAGAAGACACAAAAACACCGAAACAGTTAAGGGATCAGAATAAAACACACCCAGTTGAATATATGTGTGTTTATTTTATTATTCAGAAGCTTTTCTTTAAAGCAACTAACTGAAAACAGGAAAATAGGCTACAGAACAACAGGCCAGCCTCTACCTACGGTAATCACTGTAAAGATGAACAGAGGCGGTATACACACACACTCAACTACAAACTGCTTATTATGAGCATGGATAGAAGTGCGCTTGGTTAATTAGTTTATCAGTTAATCAGCAAATCAAGCATGGAATGTTACATACATTCATTAGCAGTTATCTTTCGAAGGGCCATCTGAGAGAAAATACGGAGGAAGGAAAAACAGCTCTTCAGTGGTGATGTTACGGGGATTATATACAGCACTGGACTGGCGGTACAGCACGGCATTTAGACACAGCAGCCAGCCTGTAATGAGCGTTTGTGGCAGGCCGTGGCACTGTAACATTCGAACAGCAGAGCACCGGTAAACCCTTTATATTTCCTATTTTCTTTTCTTTTTTATTTTTTGTGTGGTGTGACTGCGTGGGTGTGTGCATCTGCAAACTGCGCATGCGATGAAACTCACACCTACACACACGCACTCCCACACGCACACACGCACTGCACCCTGGTGGCGGGAAGCAGCTGGTGCTCCCCAGTACTCCAATCGGCTGACTGCGGGGGGGCTGTAGCTGATCTGGGCTGCAGTTAGTATCACCCCCCCCCCACACACATGCTGAATACCTTTAACTGCTAAAAAAAAATCACCGTGCCTGTGTTACTGGATGCTATTTGTTTGTGCACTACGCAAGTAAATATTGCACAGGAATTTAAATGCTGCTTGAGCAAGCCCTGGTCATTAAAACGGTTGTCCACCGTCACTCGCCTCTGGTCCTGGGAAAAGCTGTGATGCTGAGCAACGCCATTCCCCCCTCCCCTCAAAGATCCCCCCAGGCCCCCACCATGCTGCCCTGGGCATACTCTAATAGCTATAGATTCCAGTCAATCAATGCCGACTCGATGCTAATTGCTAGGAGTAATCTTCCAGAATGGGCTAAACTTGAACCTGCAAGGAGACCGATGCAGCCAGCAGGGCCGTTTACCACCACTCAAACCATTTCTGGCCCCCTATTGGCCAGAAACAGTCACTGCGCTAAATATATTATATAAACACATTCCTTATTTAGGAGATGCTAACCAGCTAGTCAGCTATGATCTTCTGACTTGATTTGCTATCTATTAATCTACTTTTTGAAACATCTGAGGGAGGGACAAGGTGAGGCCCAAAGGGACTTCTTCAGTGGGGCCCCAGAAAAAACAAATCCTGGGTGTGGTGAATCTCCCCCCCCCCCACCCCGGTCAGCCTGAGCCCAGATTCCCACTAACTTATAAGCATTTCAACTCAGAGAAACTGCAAGGCAGTGCCAGAGAAGCAGGGGCAGCGTGATTGATTAGACAACCATCATTTAAGGGGAATATACTAACATGAGACAGGGCTGTAGGAAATACACCGACGGATCGACAGATTCTTAAATCTAAGGTGTGAGCCTCAGTCTGTGGTCAGGATGAGAGATATCCCAGCCATCTGAGTGGAGATCTGGTGAGATGGTGAAGTCCAGCTCCGGAATAAAGAGGGATACAGAGCGAGAAGAAATTCGAGGCAGGCAGAGAGAAAAACATGATTACAGGCTGTAAATATCGATCATTAAGACTGATTTATACTACTGTGTAGAATCTACACCATCGATAAGCCACAGGTAGGGTATAGCCACATACCTTATGATGTAGCCTGACATGCATCTCTCCTGAAATGTAACTGCAGGCATCAGGCTACAGCCTAGGATACACAGCTATGCAGCAACCTACACCATAGATTCTAAGTATAAATCAGCCTTTAATGGTACAAAGACTACATGATATACCTCCTGGAAAACGCTGTAGGCAGAGTACATGTTATTGGCTCATGAGAAACATATCAGCAGAGTAGGACAGACGACGTGGTTCTGAACACTACCGCCCTCACATGGTCACGGCGCTTATGTCGTCACTGGGAAGCTGACAGCACACTACAGCCCCTCTGCCAAAAGTCTAAACCGAGCTCCATATGCATAAGGCACCACAAGGTGTTCCTGGTGTCGTTGCTGGCGGATTCACTGTTGCTGATGAGGCATTTCCAGGTGCTTGGAGAGCAGGTGTGTAAATACAGGATGTTCCTCAATACCAAGAACGCAAAGAACGGTCTTGCTAACTTGCCTTCCAAAAACAAACTTGGGGTGCAATGAATCATGGCACTGGTCTCGTTCGCCGAGGATACAACCTATGTGTCCTTGATATTTGGGGCAGGGTAAGAACGACATCCGGGGATTTTTACTTTCCTCTGTCCTTCTGTTCTTTTCTGATGTAAAACGGGTACATGAGACTCATCCCAAGCCTTTATTATTTTGGATAAAGCATTCCCTCCCCAGCACCCCAAACCCCGCAGAGGGACCGGATCACACTGAATTGCACTCTCACATGGATGTGACGAGGAAAGCGAGCACGTGGAAGCGAACGGCCCCCCGTGGGGAAAGATCCGTGTCGCGCTAAAAGCCGTCCCTTTTCAGCCACAAACGCTGACGTCTCTGGGGCGCCCCAGCCGCACTTACTGTCACGCTTGGGTGAAGCTCAGCAGTATTAACATGCGTCGTGAGCGGCTTGGGGAGGGGGGTGGGTGGGCTGGTGAGGTCCCTACAGTGTCTGCATGTCTCCTAGCATGGTGATGTACATCCGCTGTGACCTTAATGCTTAGCAACCCACGGAAAGAATCATGCAGATGTCACATGCATATTGCGTGGAACACAGGTACATGGAGACCAGCAGTGTGAGGATGGCGCCCTCTGCAGTCTGAGTCGTTGTCTTTAAGGGTCCATGTGCACTATGTGACACTCTCAGTCTGAATCTCCACGGCGCTGGGTATCAGAGTTTCTGCGGGCCACTGGGACACAGACCAGTTGTCTTGGCGTGCTTTACAGTATCCCATGATGCAGTTCACTTCCGAATAGGTCGCCTGGTCTTATCTCAATGGTTGAATTTTTAAGCTCCAAATCCGGCTGCTAGGTGAAGACTATGTAACATCATTGATAGGATTGAAGGCTGTGTAGACATACATGTGGGGCGTCGATACTTGATATGTGGTGCGGGCTTCAGTGGAGGGTCTTGTTTAATGGCTAGCCAGTCTGTGGGTGATCTTCACCACGTAGCACATCTTCCATGCTTCTGGATCAGAATCCAGCTGAGGACAGGACAAAAACAGCAGCCTGTCGATGATCAAACAGCTCCCCCCCTACCCATGAGTGACTCGACTCCACCTTGACCGGGGGTGGCTGGTAATTTTGTTTCCAGCCAACCAGGGGAACCAGATGGCGACAGATGGCTGTAGAATCAATCAAGGTATAAAGCACACAGAGGGGAACAGTCACGTCACATCCTGCTTTTTATGACACTTGTCAGGTACGGAAAAAATATCCAACAGGCTGGCTTTCTTGTTTCTTGTTAAGAAGGGGAATCCTTTAGCATTTCGGGCATTCCTCTCTCACTGCGCGTAGCGGGTGAAATCTCCACAGACATGGCGCTCAAGGTCACCTATACACAGCAGCACAGAGCCCCAGCTCTCAGCTCCTCTGGCTCAGTGTCGTATCATATATGAATCTGCTGATGTCGTTTTACAATGTAGCTACATGGTCTTATTTACAGGGGAATAGAACCTGATTTCACTGCATTGGTGATGATTCTTAGAGAAATATGAGTAAAAATGCATGAAAAAGTAAATATGCCTTTATTGACACATGAGCTTAACATTAATTTATGATGAAGTATTTCATTATTCTGTATGCAGACTGTACAAAGTGAATCCTTGAATAAACAGGAAAAAAGGGTTTGGAGCTGATGGAGTAACTGAAAAAGAATGGCCAAGGTACATTACTCAAGGAGATGAGGCTTGTGGGTCTCCCACTGGTGTCTTCCGGAAGCTTCTAAAGATTTAATCCTGAAGGTCTAATGTTTGACCTACGGTTGATCCCCCATTATGGCATCAGACAGGTAGGGAGAGGTGGAGACTGGTGAGCACTTGATTTCAGACTCACAACCAAATATTTTGCAGGGTTTTTTTGTTAACTTCGTTGCACAGGAGAGGCCTGAAGCTTCAGAAGCCTCTCAGAACCAGCTTGCGTCTCCCCCAGCGGATTTTATCAAGCACTGAGATTCGTCTTTAATGACAGGATGCGTGGGCCTGGTCTCACTACACATTTTTTCCTTTGGACTTTTTAAAGAACAAGATTGCAGGATGACTGCCGAAGCTTATTGAAGTGTTACCCCGCTGTCTGAGTTCTTATTTTCCACGACCTACAGCATCAGCTAATCATTTCGGGCTCATTAGGGTGCTGATCTCGCGTGCCGCGCCATGCCGCTAGCCAGGGGTGAAGGCGGCGCTCTTCGGCAATTAATTGGCTTCTTGATGGCTTAATCGCGCACGGATCATGCCACCGCTCCCAGACGATCAGGTACCCTTCTCCTTGAGTGGCCATTAAGAGCCAAATCAGAAACGGCGCCGGACTGGCGCCGGGAAAAGGCGCGATCCTCTGCTGGTGGCGCTGGCTTGCTTATAAACGAGGGCAGCCAGGGAAACAGCTCGTAGGAGGAGGGGTCTGGATGAGAGTGCGAAGCAGCGTGACTCGGCTTAGGTATGCTCTACTCGCATCCAGCTGATTAGAGATTCATTCACTCCAAAATCCATTATTAGGTTACATTCTGAACAGCATTCATTTAGTACTGTATTCAATAAATCCACTTCAGTTCCACAAATCACAGAAAAGGAACAGACACGATACACACAGTAAGAAACACCATGTTTACTGCCGTGCATCAAAAATTTATTTTTTAAAAAAAAAAACAAACAAAACTAAAGCATTTTTACAACTTACCTAAATACACTGAGTCACACTCTTACAATAACAGTTTCCATTTATAGTAAGCTACGCACTTACTGTAAGCCTGTTCTATGCATATATACTAGTCTTATCAAAGTATAATGAATTCAGATATTTGGAGCAAAAAAAATCTCAAATTGACAGAAACTATCAACTGGAAAACCACCACAGCACTTAAACAATCACTGCAACACCCAGTGGAATACAGTTACTATTCTGAATTTCCTAGTTTATTATTTTTTTTGTAACAAATGCTAATGGCTCTGTAATAACTCCTAAAAGCTTTTTAACGGCAATTAGGGCCTAATTTATCTGCATGGTGAGATTACTGAACGTGCTACATGCGAGATGTGTCCTCCATGATCTCTCCATTAATGCTGGCAACTCAGCCATTTGAAAAACATACTGGCGACTGATTCCGTTTCACCAGAGGCAAATTGCCACTTTTTGGGGAAATCTTCTAAACCCTCATGGCGGCTGACTCTGGACTGGTCTTTTTAACTAATGACATGAAGCTTGTGGCCAGAGGAAGTGTTGGGTTTTGGAAAAAGACTTATTGAGGAGTGCTAATGCATTAGTTCTCTTCGTTTAACTTGAAGCTTCAGAAAAGCCTAAGAAAAAAACAAATTGTCATTTGGAAACTTTCAGCGTTCAAACATTCAAAGATATAAAGGTACAGATTATACATATACATCTGATATATATTTTAAAACACATTAGGGTTCCTTTATAATGCACATAGCATGGAACTCTGTTTGGCCTGCTCCCTGATTTCCATAGAAAATCTCAGTTAGAGAGGACAAACTCACTGGCTTCGTGAAGAGCACATCCTCAAAGATGCAGGCCGGCCTCTAGGGGGCGTGATCACCGTGACTCTCTGACACCCACCCATCATTCGGCTCCACAGGCTGTGCATTGTCTTCTCTACAGGCTTTCACGACACCCCAAACTAAGGCTTTGATTTTTTCAAATGAGTAGTGACTGATAATTAGCCAGTGATACAGTTTGATGTTTGTTGCTTAATTTTCATCTCATTCACCACTGATGCAGCAGTTTTCTCTTCCTACTTACCTGCTCCAGCCATCCGCTCCATCCCTAGACAACCTGCCCCAGCTCCCCCAGATAAAGCCTCCTTTCAATGGCCTTTGACGCTAAGTGGCTAACACGGCACACAGTGGTGCATCAGGGGAGTGGCCCCCGCCAGTCCTCCACATCGCTGGTCCTGCTGACCCCGCCCAGTCCATTACCTCCCTAGTGCAACAACACAGCACTTTCTGAAGGATTATCTGCTAGAGCAGTCAGTGGAGGTTTGGGTTTTGATGGAAAGTGCCCCCCCCCCGCCCTCAGGCTGGACGCCCGGTACTTAGCATAAACCCCTTCCATAATGTGGCGGAAATGCGACATCCGGACACATTGCTCACTTAGTAACATATGCTCTGCAAATATGTGCAGATACATCATCTAAAACAGCATGCCGCCCTCCCCCAAACCCCCCATCCTGCATCACTCCAGGTTTGGCTAATATCAAAGACAGCGAGTGCCATAGATCACATCCTGGAGCGTAGTCTGATGGTTCTGGGGCCCCTCCTGAAGGCCCCACCTGAAGGCCCCTCCTGAGGGCCCCTCCTGGACAGAGGCCCTCACTGTGTCGTCTAAGCGACATGAAGCCTCTCCATGTACGATGAACACAATGCTGAGTTGTGATTTAATATAACGTTAATCTAGCATTTTCCTTGTTCCTGCGAAGAAATGCGTCATTCCTCACCATACACCCCCAGCTGCACATTCTGCCCACTTCCCTGGCTATTAAAAAATCCCTTTCTCATCCAAACCCCATTTCCTGGCACCAAATCCGGCCCGCTGGCAGAATCTCGCCGGGAAAAGAACCAGCACTTTGCGTGCGGCTCTGCATTGCCGACACTAAGCCAGTCCCAAAATAACACCGTGGGTCGTTTTGCGGGAGCAGGTCTCCTCATCTGGGAACGCCTTGGTGTCCTCCACGCTGTTTTTAGGCTCCTATCCCACAGCCTGAACAGTCTGGCCACCACTTTCGGGGTATGTGTCATCACAGCTGAGTGGATTGAAGCTTTCCTTACCCTGCGGTGCTACGCTGTGGTGGCTTCTTAGCCTCTTGTCCCACAGTGCCGCTCACATTATGTAACATGTCCCATCAGCCCGCGGTCTGTAGCCTGTCCAGGCCCCCGACGTCTGAACCTCTAAACACTAGAAGACCCAACATGTAGACAAATGGCACGCCAACACGTATGTGAGGCAACACACCCAGGGTCGGAAAACAATATCCCGGTACAAGGTGCAAAGGAAGTGACTCCTCTTCATGGATGGATATAATAGAATGAAAGAGACTTCAGAGGCAGACATTTCAGGTCCAGAAAGTAAAAATCCAAACCAGGATTTTGTTTCAACCAACCAGTTGAGCGTAAAGAGTCACAGTCACAGAG
>JAODKC010000039.1:19155725-19174489 GCA_026777985.1 Mormyrops attenuatus | reverse complement strand
CACAGTCACAGAGTACTCAACTGGTTGGTTGAAACAAAATCCTGGTTTGGATTTTTACTTTCTGGACCTGAAATGTCCACCTCTGGAAACAGTCTCTGTTACATTGGAACAGTGCTGTTCCATATATGCTAGGATGATATGATGTAAACCAGTGCCCTCTATTATTGTGAGTAATTAACCATGTCACTGGCTCACTGGGCATAAGCTGAGACTGCAGAGAGATGCTGTTTGGTAGCTCTGCATTTCCTGCCCCCTCCGGTAGTTCAGGAGCAACATGGAAATCCCTGCCACCTGGAATCCGTCTCTTTGACCCACTGCAGGCACTTGGCTGAGCAGAGAAATGAGGGTGAGGTGACAGGCAAGAGGTCATGCATGCACTGGAGCCAGGACGATGCACAGAGTGGCTCTCGTAATTACATGTCTGATTTCTGATGAGATCTCATGACGATGACTGCAGATGGGAGGGAGGGGGTGTCTTTCATTACAGCTGCATTTCATGCAGAAATGCAAAACCAAACAAATCTAATTTAATCAGCCTAAACCCCTGAAATGTGACATGCATTCAGACAAAACAGGAAAATTAGAGCATTTTGAAGCAAGAGCTTCAACTATAAATCTTCAGTAATGAACCATAGAGTAAATCACCACGGAACTTCAATGCAGGATCACTGTCACATCAGATCACCATGAAACCTGAATGCAGGATCACTATCACATCAGATCACCACAAATCCAGAATGCAGGATCCCTGTCACATCAGATCACCATGAAACCTGAATGCAGGATACTGTAACTGTAACAGTAGGTCAACACAAAACCAAAAAGTGGGATCACTGTCACTACAGATCACCATGAAAACTGAATGCAGGATCACTATCACTACAGATCACCATGAAACCTGAATGCAGGATCCCTGTCACTACAGATCACCATGAAACCTGAATGCAGGATCACTATCACTACAGATCGCCACAAAACCCGAATAGCAGGGTCACTGTTGCAAAGAATTACAACAAAACCTGAATGCGGGGTCACTATTGTGATGAGCAGGGTTTTTAGCTGAAGCAGTGGGTGCAGCCTCGGAGGATTCCTTCTGAGGGCTACCCCACTCATCCACAGGTGTGTCTGCAGTTGACTCCGCTTACAGACACACAATAACCAGGGCTGGTTTACAGGACTCGGCACTTTATTGCAGTTAGATGCGCACCGCTCACAAACATACTCCCTCTCCTCTTCTTTTCCCCTCACTGGTCTCCCACACTCGCTCTCAGACCGTCTCCATCCGGCTGCGTGCACACACACCCATACTCCTCCCACATTACGTGGTTAGCCCTGACATTTAGCTCGTTACACTATCACAATGGATCATCACAAAACCTGAATGCAGGATCACTGTCACATCGGATCACTACGAAACCTGAATGTAGGATCTGTTACAGCGGATCACCACAAAACCTGAATGCAAGATCACTGTCACGCTTGATCAACTTGAAACCTGAATGTAGGGACAATATATTGAGTCATTAGTTGATAATCACTTTTTCGGTTTGACTTGGGTTCCTCCTGTTACTGTCTTGTTCTCATTAGCAGACCTGCCAGCATTTTGTGACAATTATAAAGTTAAAAGGCCAATGCCTGCTTAAAATTTCAATTGCGCATGTGGTGCGTAAGGCCTCTGTGCTGGAAATCAGAAGCTCACCAGTCTGAATCCTGAGGCTGGCAGACTGATGCTGCTGTCAGGCCCTTGAGCAAGGTCCTTAACCTCCCGAAAAATGCTCCAGGGTGCCAGAAAAATGTCTGACACTGTGCTCAGAACCCAAGCTTCACTCTCACCTGTTTATGTGGCTCATGGGACTTTTAATTACACAAAAATGTTCTAAGAGCAGAACAAAAAATGACTGGTCCTGAGAGATAACCAATCAGATTGTAGAGGAAGTAGGTCCAAACAAATACAGGAGGCGGGGCCAACCAATCAGATGTTTTGGTTCTGCCTCCTCTGGTTGCTTGGACCTACCTCCTCTGCAGTCTGATTGGTTATCTCTCTGAACTAGGGCTGATGTGATTCGTTGACGTAGTCAATGACATTGATGCTGAAAATGCATCAACGTCAATATTTTAAATCAACGCATCGTTTTTTTAAATTATTGCAATAAACTTTACTTGTCAAAATAAAATTAACTTAAATGAAATGGTCAATTTTATTTTCAGGAACAAAATTAATCATTTAGATTAACCGATGAATCAGTTAAATAGTCGATAGATTAATTGATAGGAAAATAGTTGTTAGTGGCAGCAGGTTGTGAGGAAGCCAGATGTCTATTAGTTTCTGGGAGCAGAGTCAGCCAGCACACCTGACCTGTTCTGTTTCTATATGGAAATAAGACAGATGTATGATTCCCTTCCTTTACAAACAGTGGTGGGTCATTTCAGTCATGGCCTTATAGCTCACATCTGAAAAAATGGTTTTTAAAATACAGATCCAATGTTCTTTCATCAAAGATGCTTACGAGCGTTAAACTGTGGAAATGGCACTGTGAGATCAGACGAATCTGCATGGAGAGTGCTTGATTCTTCGATAAGCAGGCACTCGAAAGGACCTAGATTGTTTCCATCTCAGCTCCTTCGCTGTGTTCATTGTCGGCATGGAATTCCACCAGCACCATGTGACATCATCCATCTTGGCCATCCTTGTGGGGTCAGTGAGTGGCTCTGATGATCAGAAAGTCGCTACTTCAAATTCCATGATCAGTAGAAAGATTTCATCATTGGCCCCCTGAGCAAAGCCCTTAACCTCAACTGCTCCTGGGACTAACTTCTCGCTCTCTCAAGAAAGTGTGCCTCACTTTGGTTAAAAAAAGTCTGCTAAATGAATTCATGTGGAATGTAAAGGATGTGCATTTGTGTGCTGTATCTGTGTGTGTCTCAGAACGGCCTCTGGCAGCCCCTGCAGCCTTTTCACAGGCAATAAGCCGCTTCACCACCGCATTCAGGCGTCTGCTTACCCTTCAAGGTGCCCTTGATGGGTAAAGTCTCTTTCTGGTCCAGCCCTATAAATGCACTGCATTTTCCCTTTAAGGTCCATAAATGCCCGATTTAAACAGCATAATTAAAAATTTAAATATAGTGTGGCTCAAACAGTTGCCACTGCTGAATAAAAACATTAGATTGGGTTGTATTTTGAAAACTGGGTCAAAATTCTATACATCAAAAGCGGTGATTAACACAAAGCAGCAAAAATAATGTATTCCATCTAATTAGGGCTGTTTATTTTGTAATTTATCCTTGATCTACATAATGCAACAAAGAAAACAGTCACACATTTTATATGGATAATAATCCTTGTGAAAACAATAAGCCTCCCTTTGAAAGATGATATTTAAAAAATATTAGATATTAAACGATTCTCCACACACAGCAGTGCAGCCCTGGGTAACCTTCTTTTCTGTGCTTAGAGGGCAAAACCAGCACAGCCTGGCAGAGAGATCTGTGGAGCCTGGGTCATCCCCAAATAGCCAAACACTGCGGAGACATGCAGTTTACGTTTTATTTTGACAGCAGGCCTGGGGTAAACAGACCGAGTACATCTCTGTGATGTGCGGAGTGAGAGCAGCAGCACTACGGTTGTTTTCCGACGCTGTGAGCTTGTTCGTATTCCACACGCATCCGCTCTAAGTTCATCTGTGATTCTCTCATCTGGCAACAGGTTACAGAGAAACTGGAGTTGTTTCTGTTCGCGGTTGAGCTTTGGCCCATTCAGGGGGGTGGGTTGGGCAAGGCGTGGGAGCCCCTCGCGTCATTGCCTATGTTCTTCTGAAGTGGATAGTCCTCAGAGTAACACCACAGTTGCTGCTGTCCCAGAACATTCCCTAACATTTTTCAGAGACGTCCTGCGCGCCAGCCACATGTGATTCTTTGAACAATGAGCAGTCAGGAAATGCTAATTGATTTCTGCCATTGATCTCGTCAGACGTCGAAAGCGGAGGAAGATGTGAGGCCGTGTTTGTGGGATTGTGGCCCCCTCCTGCAGCTGGATCAGTGCTCTTCTGGAGCCCAGAGCCGTTGAAAAGGGGGAGGTCTCTTGTGTGGGACGATGGGGCTTTTGGTGAGCTTAGTGCAGAACATCTACTCTGCAGAGGAAGTGGTGAAATTACCAGCAGGCACACACTCCTAGGTTACCTGTTATGAGTTCCTGTCCAAGATACTACTCTATTAAAAAAGATACTCAGAGATAATACTGTTAAACCTCTTAAGCTCCATTATCTGGAGGAAACAGGGCTAACTAATAGACACATTACACTAATTATGGTAGAGTTTAAAACTGATTTTCATTGTGTTTTGAGACATAATAAATGGCATGTATTTGTTTTAACAGAAACCTTATCATTTAATGTGCCCAAACAGAGGATTACTCCTTTCACTGACAGTAAACGCTGTCGAACAGAAGACTGTCTGCTTTTAATCTTTTTTTCTTAGAGAATGTAATTAAAATGGAAAGCCACGCTCCCCTCATGTCATCAAGCCTCATAAGGGGAAATTAGGCTCTTTAATGAAACACTTTGTCAGGCTGAAGAGCTACAAACCAGCCGTCCGGCCAAGATGGAAACACACACACACACAGAAAACACACTGAGCCACATAGACACATATTAAAGTATGCCGTGCTGTAACAGGTGCACCTCTAATTATTTCATGAATAATGAGCTTTTTGTGGTGAATGTCCATATGGGCATAAAAGAGGCCAAGGTTATAGCCCAGTAATTTAAAGCTCTTTTCCCATTATATCAATCCCATTCGAATGTGCAGTGTTGTTGTGGATTTCCCACAATGCACTTCTTTCCCATTTGTGACACTGTAGCTGTTCAATAATTAAAGGAATTTACCTTTAGTCAGAACTGTTAAAGAAACCCAATCTGAAGGGCTGTGATGGGAGGCAGGAACCGTCTGGATGAGGGATGTGTGGTTTGGGACCACTTTTCCCAGCAGCCATTTCTCCACAGTGGCTAGAATCACAAAAATAAAAGATGAGAGCTGAATTTCTGCCGGCACTTGAAGCGAGAAGAGAGCATCAGAAGAAGATAAGAGGCGCTACGAATCCCGGGCCAGCACCACACAGAGTGCCCAAGCTCCAACACATGCTCTGAAGAGCCAGCAGCACAGTCATTAAAGGCCACTGCACTACTGTCAAAGCACTCCAGGGGGCAGTCACGAGGTGAGTGATTATGAGGCGCTTGGTCAGGGCTAGAGGGGGCAAAGAAACACGACGAGTTACCTGAGGTCCCACGCTTACAGAGAAATCACCCCTGCAGAATAACCGGATCCCTTCTGCTAGATGTCACTCAAAGCAATAATTCACCCTGGGGGGGCCCTCAGCCCTCAGATCTCCCTGTCACCCCGCTGAGGACCCCTCCCGCTGGTGGGGGCTGGCAAAGCACAGCTTGGTTAATCCACAATCCAAAACAAGAGGAGGACAGCACTGTCATATCAGCCGCATACATACCGCACTACCAGTCCTCCACTGAGGGATCCACACCAGATGTGTGACTCTTCAAAACAGCTGGACTGGTTTGGGCTGAATAAAAACACAGAAGAATGTATGAGACTGAACAAATTGCTAAAGCAGACTTTCATTGCTGATAAATTATTTCTTCGATAATAAAATGGGTGTTTTTTTTTATTACTTCGCATGAGTGAGTAGGATTTATTGCTTTGCCATATAAAACTGCACCTGCTTCGTGTCTCTGCGCCTGCAGATGTCACAGTGACATTCACCACAATTTTACCACTTCTCTGGCAGTGGGAACGTGTAACACTCACTTGAAACACTGGGAAATGACAGCCACTTCATAAAAGGTCCGTAATTAAAGGACCAGAGACGGCCGGGTGGCGTGGAGAGCTAGTGCTTGCCTTCCCAACGTGCACGTTTGTTGGGGTTGTCAGGGAAATGGAAAGAGCGAAGGAGAGAGCGATAAAGTGGACAGATGCTCTCGCTTATGCATGTTGAGGCTGCAGGCACCAGCAGTAGACTGCATGAAAGACTAAAAAAAAAACAACATTCACAGCATGGTTTGTTTTCCAGTACAGCAGTCAATCTCTAACCTCCATCCAAGGTAATTTGTCTTCAAGTTCGATCGCAGTTATTCCCAACGAGTCAATGGCCCATGAAATCCGACACCCCCGACTGGATGCCCCCCAGCCAGAGACAATCCTCTGCTTAATGCCCAAAGCTGCCCAGGGATTTCTTCAACAACCTTATTTACCCTTATTTACTTTATAATACATGACCTTGGATGAAAAGGTTATGAGTTTGCTCCATTTTACAGGATGGCGGATCGGTCCGCCAATATAAATAATGAGCTGTAACATGCACTAAACACGTGTTAATGGGCTCGCTGGTGCGCTGAACGCGGAGCACACATTTGCGGCCAACACTTTGGCAGACGTCACTGCTGAGACTATAGGGGGACCCGGCATGCCCAGACACTCACCATAGATCGCCCGCACTGCTCCGCCAGATGAGAATTTCTGGGGTGCAGTTTGCTCGAGGCTACTGGTGATTAATTAACTGGTAACTGGTACATTTTGGGGCCCATCTTCCAATGCTGTGCCAAATGCAGACATCCCAGCTCTCGTGGAAGCTCGGGGGGTCGCCCACAACTGGACAGCAACATCCCTGACACTGATGTGCAATGTCCCAGAATGCTGTCCACATATAATTAAAAATGATCCAACGCACTCATCTGCCCATTCAGCCGATCACCATCCTCCCCGATCGTCAACTTTTAACATGCATAAGGTGGGATCTCTAGTTATATAACATCGGCTTCGGAAACCACCTAAAGATATGGCGTTAATCAAGAGTTAAAGTCTGATTTCGCAGGTGGGAGAACCTTAAGGTCCGGTTTTGCGACTCACTCAACCGAGACTGCCCTCCTCACTGTGGTGGATACTCTGAAAACCGCAAGAGCTGCAGGATCAGGATCAAGGTCTAGCCAAATCCTCCTGGGCACCCTTTCTCAAGTTAGCATCACGCTGGTTAGACTCATACCTATCAGACAGATTCCAAGTGGCTTTGGGTGCAGAGGTGTCAAAATCACATCGGGTAACAACCAGTGTTCTATAAGGCTCAGTCCTTGGCCCTCTCCTCTTCTCTCTTTACATTACCTCTAGGTCAGATCATCCAGTTGCATGTCTTCTCCTACCGCTATTACTCCAGTGACATTCACAGCTGCTTGACCTTCTTTCCAGACAACACCACAGTCTCTGCCGGGATCTCTGCAAGCCTGGATGAGGGACCATCACCTCCAACATAAAATCTCCAAGACTGAGCTACTTTTCTTCATTGCCAGACCTACCATCCATCATCACATCACTGTTCAATTTGAATAATTCACACTGTTTGCATCAAGGCCTTCTAGGATCCTAGGAGTAATGTTAGAAGACCAGCTATCCTTTGCTGAGTGTGGCCAACAGGTTAGCACATCCTGTGGTCTGTGTGGATCCCAATGCCCCAGGGCAGTGATGGGGACACTGTGCTGTAAAAATTGTGTCATCCTTCAGATGAGACATAAACCCGAGGTCCTAACTCTCTAGGGTCATAAAAGATCCCTGGGCACCTTTTTAAAGAGTAGGGGTGGTACCCCAGTGTCCTGGCTAGATTGCCAATTGTGGCCATTTCAAATCTGGCCTCCTAATCACCCCCTATATCTAATTGATGAATTTTCTAGCTATTGTATGGTGAGCGTACTGGTGCAGAATGGCTGCCGTCACATCATCCAGGTGGGGGCTACACAGTGGTGGTGGTTGAAGTGGATCTCCATTGGCTCTGTAAAGCACTTTGGGTGTCTTGAAAAGCGATATATAAATGCAACATTCATTCATTCATTCATTCATTCATTCATTCTTTCACATAACAACGGACTTCACCTTGTAAGACATCAGGAAGATCAGGCATTTTCTGTCTGAGTATGCAGCTCAGCTCATGTTACCTCATGACTAGACTATTGCAACTCCTTACTAGCAGGTTTTCCAGCTTGTGCCATCAGACCACTGCAGATGACTCAAGATGTAGCAGCATGTCTGATATTCAATCAGCCTAAACATTATCATGTCACACCCTTCATTGTCTTCACTGGCTCCACTTGGCTGTTCCCTGAATTTCTCTACTATTCAAGCCAACTCAGAATTCAAAATTAACCTATAAAGCACGCAGAATAAGAACAACAGTTGCCCAAAGTGCTGTAAAATCAAAATAGTGAAAACCATGAAACAAGACAATAAAAATACAACTGCTTTAAATGACGAAAAGACAATAAAATAATAAGATCAATAAGACCGTAACAATAGAACCAAAAAAGAAATCACCTCTGTTACTGAGTTAAACGCCAAGGAATAAAAATGTGTCATAAGATGGGATTCAAAAACCTGGAGTCCTGGCTGTCACCAACACAAAGGGCATTACATGGTCAAGTCGGGGTGAGACCAAAGCATGCAGGTATGCCGCTTTCAAAATCATTAAATGATAGAATGGGCTTGACCTTAGATAAAAGCCTCGGTTGAAAAAAGCCAGCTTTGATTACTGAGGTTTTTTTGTTTAAGATTTAAAATCACTGCTCATTTTGACCCCCATGTTTTTCACAGTGGGTTTTGGTTCCAGGTCACGCCAGTACAGCCAAGGAGTGAGTTCACTTAATGGTTTGTAGTGCAGGTTTCTCCCACCAGGTGGCAGATTTGCTTCACGTCGCTGTGTGATCAGCAAGAGGTGCGGACTGTCGTTGAGAGCTTCAGCCAATCACACACATGTATTCAGAAGCCATACATATGATAAAAAAAATGCACAAAGGAGTTTTTTAAAAAATATATATTTTAATAGAAATTTTATTTCTAGCGTTATACCCCCATGTACCTACAAATGTATTCTTAAGGACAGTACCTTTATGATTTATGGTGTGTACTAAAAATTCCAAAGTTGAAAAAACTTCATTCACAGTATACAGTATTACCTTTTAATCATGGAGAAGGTATGATGTGATGGTCACAATATAAGCCTGAAGTGTGTGTTTATTCACTGAGTGTGACTGATATGTAGGTGGACAGGCAATTGCTGCATGATTAAAATAAACATTTCACTATAAACCAGGCCCTTTCAGATTAACACGATAATAGACACACCAGACGAGGAAACACTACACCATAAATTTTAACCGCTGTGCAGCCCAGCCCCGAGCCTCTCCTTCAGTTTCCCAGGCCCAAGATTCAAGGGTGTGTGTGCACAAAATAGTGTGCTCTTCTATACATCTTGTATATCAGACAGTTTAAAAAATGTCAAAAGACAGTCACTTCTTAAGGATCAACGTGCATGCCAACCCAGGGTACAGGGAATCACCGGTGTTTAATGTTTTGTTCTCCAGAGCTGTGGGATTAACTTGATTACCAGACTATGGCATGGAGTTTGGTACAGCCAAATGCACACCGCCATGGACATCCCTTCTGCCTAGGGCAGGGGTGGGCACTCTTATCCGCAAAGGGCTGGTGTGTATCCAGGTTTTCGCTGCAACTCCCTAATTAGGTCACTAATTAGAGGACTGATTGGCTGAAGAGTCCTCACACCTGGGTTTGAACAGCTGACCTAAAGGTTATCCCAAAAATCTGCATACACACCAGCACTTTGCGGATAAGGTTGCCCACCCCTGGCCTAGGGTCACTTTTCAAGGCACATAAGAAAATAAGAATATAAGAAATTTACAAACGAGAGAAGGCCATTCGGCCCATCAAGCTTGTTTGGGGAGAACTTAACTAATAGCTCAGAATTGTTAAAATCTTATCTAGCTCTGTTTTAAAGGAACCCAGGGTTTTAGCTTGTACTACACTAGCAGGAAGACTATTCCATACTCTAACTACACGCTGTGTAAAGAAGTGTTTTCTCAAATTAAGTTTAAAATGTTCTCCCGCTAATTTCCACCTATGGCCACGAGATCTAGTATTTAAACTAATATTAAAGTAGCCATTTGGCTGTACAGCATCGAGACCTATTAGAATCTTATATACCTGGATCATGTCCCCCCTTAATCTCCTTTACACGAGGCTGAACAGATTCACCTTCATACTTCATAGGCTCCTTGTGGGTGGCACTTGGGGGAAGACGTTTTAGAGGATGCTGGGTTCCTCTCGCTGCAGACCCCCTTGAGTCAATCTTCTTTGTCTCTCTGTGTACACCTTGGGGCCTAGTCTCTTGGAACATCCTTAATGTGAAACCGGCGTCATATTGGAGGACTCCCATTTGAAGGGAAACTGGGGAACTGTTTTTCATAAAGGGCTGCTGTGAACTGTAGCTCAGGGGTGATCAGGTCCAGGCACTGCTTCCTGATTGGTCCCTTCAGTTCAGGATTGAGGTTATAACCCTGGATAACAGCAGCACCATACTGGAAGGGTGACAAACCTTTGTCCTTCACCTGAGAGGGGTCCACAGCCCCCCCCTCCAGCAGGCAGGTTTTCATGAGCTGCTCCCTTTTCTGCTTTAGCATGGCCACCTCTTGCTTCATTCTTTCTCGCCCCACCATCATGTCCACCTTCCTCCAGAAGGTGGCGTTGAAGTGAAGGTAGATCTTCCAGTCCAATGAATTCCACACTTTGATCTTGTCTATGGTGTCTGGATGCAGCTGCAACCTGGAATCATTATTTCTGCTGTTTATCTTGAAGGAGACCACATCCTCTAGTGTCCAGCAAAGGGCGTTCCTCAGCAGGATCATGGACTCGTCAAAGTAATCCATCAGAAGAATGAGGTCAAAGTTTTTCTCAATCATGCTGGGCCTGCGTCTGTTGGGCCTGCGTCTCCTCATTGAAGCCAAAGTCAAAGGCAAGGAGGTTCTTCGCATAGAAGCTGTTGGGCAGTGATGTGTTATAGAACTTCCATGGATCAGCCAGGAACTCATCTAGGTTGTCGACCATCTGAAATATTTCAGCTTTGAAGTACATGAAAATGGATTCCATCATAGATACTGGATTTCGCAAGATGGAGAAATAGAATGTGTCCACTGGCATAACCTTATTAACCTGTTTAGAAAAGTTTTTTTTTAAAAAAAACATACAAAAAATTATTTTATAATATTATATTTATAGATTAATGAGGGACATTAAAATATATTTTCCTAAGAAAATAGTAGTGATGGCAAAAATAATGTATAAATCATTTGCGGTATTTTTAGAGCCCACTAGATGGTGCTGTCTTCAAAAAAGAGCTCAAAGCAAACTGGGGTCAAAAAATATGCTAAATAGTTCATGAGGCGATGTTTTGGCCATCTCTAGAAAATAGACAATTATAGTTAGAGTATGTGCGATTGTGTAGTAGCTCTCTTGCATCCAATAAAGCAAGTTCACAATGGAAATGCAGTCAGTCCTGCTACAATGCAACTAATGCGCTCCTGAAAGATCTCGCCTTCACTAAAATCACGTACTAAAATATACATATCCAATTGGAAAAATACGGTTAGGGGAATGAAACTTAGTAAAATTTACACCAAATGAAATAAATTAAACAACAAAACAGTTGTACCAGTGGCTAATAATGTCATTAAATACATTTTAAAGGAGAAATAATAATAGTACATTAATAAATGATATCATAAACATCTCCTATGGGTCTTATGAGTCTCATGAGAATTGCCTAGCAACCATTTCAAATGAACGTGCCAAACTCACTAACTTCTCGATTGTCCAGAGTCAGAAGTAGTGATAGCCAAAACAATGTAAACCATTTGCTGTATTTCTTGACTCCACGAGATGGTGCTCTTGGTTTATTTTGGGGCATGCTTTGAGCCCTTTTCGGAACAGAGAGCACCATCAGAAAAGACAGCAAATGGTTCATGAAGCATCATTTTGGGATCATTATTTAGGGGTAGTGAGCCACAGCCACCATGCAGCTGGCATACACCCAGTTCACATATAACGGATTACGATATGAGAAGGGGCACTGAAGGCAACATGGCTACAGACTGTCTACAAAATGTAAGTGAATTAAGAAAAACATTGCTGTGCTTTTATATAATTTGTGAAATATTCTTAGAATCTAAGACTTTACATACTTCATTAAAAAGTTTGATTTTCTTAACCGGTTCAACCGATTCACTGAGAAGAATTGGTTCAAAAGAATATCACTATCCTTGATGTGGACGGCTGTTTTTGTGTGCAAGTAGTGTTTCTGTGTCATTTTGGACCTGGGTACTAATATATCAATCATGGTAGAACAGATTTGTGGTGTTATATCACACATTGTAGCAGGACTGACCATAAAGGCTGCTTCATGCTGACTTAGCATCGATGGTGCTCTTTGTTCAAAATAAAGGGCACAGAGCATGTCCCAAAGCAGACAAAGAGCACCATCTAGTGGGGTCAAAAAATACAGCAAATGGTTCATCAAGCGTCATTTTGTCCATCACTACTGCGGACACATCACAACACCCATGGCTGTTGTAATTTTTGTCACAGACATGGGTCACAGAGTTTGCATTTCAGGGCCGCATGCCAGGGCACATACGGCTCAAAAATTAAAATAACGTGGATGGTCCGTTCAGTAACACAAATGCGCTGCGATCATTTATTGGCCAGGAGAAAAGTACTACACAAAGTCAGAAAGGAAATCGGGACTGTATATAAACCTCTTTTCTACCCTCTCTGATCAGACTGCAGAGAACCATGGCTAGTGGATTCAAACACAGGTGGTCTGGCAGTATGGCTTACGCCGTGGCACGTCCACGTCTGCAGTAAGAGTGAATTGGCCCTAAGAAGTACTCACCTCATGTGGCACAAACCTCATGTGGTTACACATAATGTGATACTCAGGGACAGACTTCGAGCAGAAACCCTGAACAGAATCAGCTGAGAACATTTCGGGGTAGTCCAACTGGTTCTGCTTGTCAGGAGGCAGAGCAAAGGTCAGGTTCCTGCTGTCCCCATAGCAGTAGAGCATGTTCTGAATGGTGCTGCTGGCAGTTTTGTGCGTCTTCAGGAAAAAGATGTGTCTCTTTGGCTGGCAGGAGGCCACCCTCTGCACTGCTGGTCTCGTGGCAAGTCGTGTGCTGGCCTCACCATCCATGATTCCGCCAGGTGCTGAGACCAGTGCACCATCAGACCATTTCAGTGAAAAGGTGAACTTTTTATTAAAGAGGAACTTCATGTTGAAGAAATTTTTATTGAAAAACTCATTCAGAGTTATGCTGTTCCTAAAAAGAAAAAAAAATCATCAGAAAAACGTGACTATGGCAGTGCAGGAGTGCCGTGGTTAGATCCGTAGCCTCTCACCTCCAAATTTATGAATTTATTTCTAACCCCTGGTTGTGTGTGTGGAGTTTGTATTCTCTCCAGGTGTTTCTCAGTCACAAAGCACAAACAGTGGTCTTAAAATTCCTGAAGCATCAGTACTGCCACTTACCTGGACTCCCTGACCACACCCAGGAACTGAATGGCCACACAGAGGAGCGTCAGGAACATGAGACACAGCCACATAAAGCGCAGGCGAGTCCACAGCCTTCCCTTCAGCCACCTACAGGGGGCAGAAATGATCCAAAAAAAATTCCCTTGTTAAACCCAAAACATCCACCTTATATGGTGTAACTGTTGTGTCTGTGTGTGTTTGTATGCAGGTTACTAATCATATTGTGTAAATTACCACTAGGTGGTGATAGTTATACAAATCAAAAGCAGGAAAAGACTCAGTAGTTAAGCAGATATTAAAAATTTACTCTAAGCCATTAATATGTTTGTGCATGTGTGAATGTGTAATAACATTTAATCATAGCACTTTATCTTGTGGCTACACACAGCACAAAGGTTTCAATGTTCACATCTGCTTATAAAAAACAATAAAACCATAGAGACGTGTTTGTGTTTGTCACGAGTATTCATTACTTTTATGTCTTTTGTGCTTAGGCACTGCTAATGTGAGAGTCTAAAACAAAATGTATCACATGAATCTTCACTACACCTTCTTTAAACCTGGAGAGTCCCAGGCAATTAAAGAACACTGACCTTTTGGATCTGTTGGTCAGCTTGCTCCAATTAGTGTACCTCTGCATTCATGCAGTATATTTGGTGTTGTTTGCATGTATAGTGCACAGGTTTATGTGTGTGCATGTGTGTGTGCATGCATGCGTGTGTCTGTGTGTGTGTGTGTGTGTCTGTGTGTCTGTGTGATGCTGCAGGGACCATTTTTCAAGTCCCCAAAAAGATCTGTGAATGCAATCAAAAAAACTAAAAATGCGAAAAGTCTCAGCGTGCTCAGGTTTCTCTCTTTCTCCTTTTACCTCTTGCTGTTTTCTAGGACTCCACCCACAAGGGGGAGCCAGAGGAAGTGTTCTGACATCATAATAACGTCACCTCACAGAAGTGCCTTTTGATGTGTTTCATGGAGGGTGGTCACACCCTCTATACAACAACAGTTACGCTGAGCAGGTGCAGTATGATTACTAATTCATGCAGCGCCACAGCACAATCACTTGTAAGATTATGCTAGTAAACAAATGCAAATCACAGTATGTCTTATAAAGAGCAAAATGTATAAATGGCTCATTTGAAAGAAACCAAACCACTTTTTTTGACACACTGGTACTGTGAGTGCCGTGCAGAGTGAAGGGAGAACCTCTGCGTTCTTCCCAGTTGATTCTGGGGTTTGCCAGGGGTGTGCTCTTGCTCCTACTCTGTTCAATGCTTGTATGGACTGGGTGTTGTGCAGGGTCATGAGGTCCAGCAGCTGTGGAGCATCCGTTGGTGAAGAAAGATTTATCGATCTTGACTTTGCCGACGATGCTGTGATCTTAGCGGAGTCAATGGAGGCTCTGATCAAGCTCTCGAGAGACTGAGCGAGGAGTCTCAGTGTCTGAGATTGCGGGTGTCCTGGATAAAGACCAAGATCCAGGCATTTAATGACTTCTTGGGCACAGCCATCAGTAGTGTGTCTGTCTGTGGGAAGAATGTCGACCGTGTCCAGAGATTTCCCTACCTCAGCAGCAACATTCATGTCTCTGGTGGCTCTTCCTATGAAGGCAGTAGATGGATTGGAAGAGCATGGGGGGTCATGAGGTCGCTGGAAAGGGGTGTGTGGCGCTCTTGATATCTTTGCAAGAGGACAAAGGTCCAAGTCTTTAGAGTCCTGGTGCTCCCTGTCTTGCTATATGGCTGTGAGACATGGACGCTATCCAGTGACCTGAGACGAAGCCTGGACTCCTTTAGTACTGTGTCTCTTCGGAGAATGCTTGGGTACCGCTAGTTTGACTTTGTGCCCCGAATGAGGCACATTACCTGCAGTGTAAGGTAGCGTCATTTACGGCACTATGGCCATGTGGCGCATTTCCCTGAGGGTGATCCGGCTCGCAGGATCCTCATTGCTGAGGACCCATGCGGCAGGACCAGGCCAAGGGGACGCCCACGTAAAACCTGGCTGCGGCAGTTGGATGGCCATTTCTGGAGGGTGGGACTGGACCGTGTATCTGTCTGGGGGATCGCTGGCTGGGATCCCGAGGAGTTTCACTGTGTGGTGGGTGCGGCAACGCGCTGCACCAGCACATGCTCCCCGACCTGACCTGACCTGGACCCCAAATCCCCAACGGTCCCTTGTGGGTGTGGTTTATTAATTCAGTAACATTTATTATTTCAGGGTTTGGTTGTAAAAAGCTCTTTCAGTGGCAAAGTCCCAGCTGCAGAAAACCACTCCGTTGCCTCTACTGAGTTCAGCTTTTGAAATGTCAAGTACATTTTTAAGACAATAAAAAATTGAGTGTGGTTGTGGGTGGTGGAAAGATGGTGATTCTGTCATTGATGCATGATCCCATTATCCCAAAAGTGCATGTCTACAATGATAAATATCAGTTTTGCCTGTCATGTACTGGTGTTTATCATCCACATAGCCACGCAGTAACATTACAGGTTTGAACCCCCCCAAATTTGTTTGCTCTTAAGCACACAAGTAGCCAGGTATTATGCATAAAATAATGAGTTTCAACTCCCCCCCCCCCGAAAAAGTTCATTATAATTAGCCAATAATTGTGCATATGAGTTACTTGTTACTGTATTCAAGAGTTCCAAACTTCCTCTGGCATTAACCCGAGCAAAAATATTGTGCACTGGGAGCTTCATGGAATGAGCGTCCATGGTCAAGCAGCTTCATGTAAGCCTTACATCACCATGCATAAAACCAAGAATTGATTTTCAACATCAGTGTCTGACCTCACAAATGCTCTTCCGGATGAATGGACAAATCTTGTGGAAAGCCTTCCCAGAAGAGTTGCAGCTACAGCTGCAAAGGGGGAACCAACTCCATTTTGCTGCCTAGATTAGAATGGGATGTCATAAAAGTTCCTGTTGCTGTAATGGCCTGGTGTCCCAATACTTTTGTCCATACAGTGTGTGTGTGTGCCTGTGTGTGTGTGTGTGTGTGTGTGTGTGTGTGTGTGTGTGTGTGTGTGTGTGTGTATAAACTATATTAATATACTGCTCAAAAAATTTAAAGGGACACTTTGAAAACACATCAGATCTCAATGGGGAAAACACCCTACTGTATATCTATACTGGTATGGACTGGATAATGTGTTAGGAATGAAAGGATGCCGCATCGTTTGATGGGGATGAAAATTATTATTATTATTATTGCTGAAATTTCATTGCATCAACTCAGAATCGTACTCAGTAGTTTGTATGCCCCTCACGTGCTTGTATGCATGCCTGACCACGTTGGGGCATGCTCCTAATGAGATGACGGATGGTGCCCTGGGGGATCTCCTCCCAGATCTGGACCAGGGCATCACTGAGCTCCTGTACAGTCTGAGGTACAACCTGGCAGCATTGGATGGACCGAAACATAATGTGTTAATTCTCTTGGATGTAGGTCAGGCGAGTGTGGGGGCCGGTCAATGGTATCAATTCCTTTATCCTCCAGGAACTGCCTGCATACTCTCACCACATGAGGCCGCTGCACCAGCATGGGGTCTGACAATGGGTCCAAGGATTTCATCCCGATACCTAATGGCAGTGAAGGTGCCATTGTCTAGCCTGTAGACAATGAATGTACATTCATTTAGTACAACGGGGATCTTTGTTGGTGCAGCACTCTACACAGTATCTTGGTGTGCTTGTATTAGTAGGAGTCTAATATTTGCATCTCTTTGTATCACAGTTTTTGTATCACAGTTTTTCCAGCATGGGGTGGTTTTGAATATCACGTGCTTGTCACTTCAAAGCGGTGCTTCCTACAGTTATATACCATCGCCAAACTACGATGTTTTCTTACTATTCAAGAGAGAAACTATTTCATTCCTTTTTATACAGTGGGCTAGACTACCTTAATGCTCTATTATCTGGGAGTACACTCTACACATTAAACAACCTACAAGTGTATTCAATACACAGCAGCTTGCATTGTTACCGGGAGCAGGACGTTCAAACTCATAATCCCTGCTCTTATTTCCCTGCATTGACTTCCAGTTCAGGACTGACTTCAAAGGTCTACTTACATAAGAGGCACTCAAAGGTCTAGCAGCTGCATACCTAGCAGATATGATTTAGCTTGGGGGTGTATACTCATGCCACAGCTGTTGCACCTGTATTTCTATCCTTCAGCTACAATATGTATAGCTGTTACTGTGCAAACCACTACATTTTGTCCTATGAAAAATACATATATTTTCTAGTTGTACTGTTATTTTGGTAAATTCTCATTCTGTAACATCCAATCATATTCTGTATACTGCAGGGTCACAGGGTCCAGAGCCTATTTTTCAACTGGGTGGAAACTGGTGAACCTGGAGGAAACCCCACATGGAACAAACGTACCCCCACACACATAGACCTGAAGCAGAGACTCCAACCCTAGTCCCAGAGGGATTAGGTTATCCATTGCTGCCCCATTCTGTAACATGTTATCTGTAATAAAACAACGGGCATGTATTATACAGTATTAATGTGCAAGTAATGCTTGAATACAATGAGAGACTGAAGTACCTCCCAATCAGAAAGCAGGAAGCTTTCCAGAGCCTGGCAGTGAACTGCAAACCCCTGTTAGATACAAAATGTGGAAGATGAGTTGGGCTGCCTCCTTACAGGATGGGAGCTTGGGTTGTCCTAGACAAACGATCGCCGATGGTCAAAACCAGAGAGTGTTACCGTCCAAATCTAGAAAGCCAGTAACAAGATCCAGGACAAGGTAGGACCATGGTCTTTTGGGAACTGGGAGATGATCAAGAGGACCAGCTGGTGATCTGTTGCTGCTGTTGTATGGGGAACAAGAGGAGCAGTATGAACAAATTAAAGTAAATATAGGCTTGTACTATATACTGCAACTACATGTAAATTCAAAAACTGCTAAACATTCAAGCTATGCTTTAACACAGTATTACTGGGAGACGTTTGGCTTCTACGCTAGTATAACAAATCTAGTGCTAACCCGTCCAACATGTGGTGATGTATCAGCTCTGTGTTTTTTGTGCACCTTCTCCCCATAATATTATACAAAGATATCATTTTGCCCTTGTTTGGATATTTTTCTGCTCTTCACAAGGGAAATGCAGTTTTATGAAACTCTGTGACTGTAATCAAAAAACTAAATATGCCAGAAATCTTGTATTTTGTTTAGTTACTTATGGTTAAGGTTAGGGCTGGGTGGCGGCTAAGGTTGTCATGTTGGGATTATGTTGCACCCATAGAAATGAATGGACGGTCCCCTCAAAGATATGGATACAGACGTGTGTGTGTGTGTGTGGGGGGGGGGGGGGCATTTACAGACA
>JAODKC010000039.1:19092919-19153438 GCA_026777985.1 Mormyrops attenuatus | reverse complement strand
ATTCTTTCTCGCCCCACCATCATGTCCACCTTCCTCCAGAAGGTGGCGTTGAAGTGAAGGTAGATCTTCCAGTCCAACGAATTCCACACTTTGATCTTGTCTATGGTGTCTGGAGACAGCACCTTCCTGGAATCATTATTTCTGCTGTTCAGCTTAAAGGAGACCACATCTTCAAGTGTCCAGCAAAGGGCGTTCTTCAGCAGGATCATGGACTCGTCAAAATACTCCGATAGAAGAATGAGGTCAAAGTTTTTCTCAATCATGCTGATGGCACGTTTGGCCTGCGTCTCCTCATCGCTGCCAATGCTTCCATCGCTGAAGCCAAAGTCAAAAGCAAGGAGGTTTTTCGCATAATGGTTATTGGGCTGTGATATGTTATAGAACTTCCAGGGATCGACCAGAAAGTCCTCTAGGCTCCTGGTCTTCTGAAACGTAGCTATGCTTTTGTAGTATATGAAAATGGACTCCATCATTGATATGGGATTTCGCAAGATTGAGAAATAGAATGTGTCCTCTGGCATAACCTTCTCTACCTGTTCAGAAAAAAAGACGTTTAAAAAAAAACAAAAATCAAAATAATTGTTTTTGTGCAGTTTTACAAAGGACATAAATAAAGAGCAATATTGGCGTGAGAGATGTGTGCTATAAATAAATGTTGTTATTGTTATCATTGTTGTAGTTGTTATCATTGTTGTTATTGTTATCATTGTTATTTTTATTGTTGTTAATATTATTATTATTGTTGTATAAAAGGTACTCACCTCATCTGGCATGAACCTCATGTGGTTACACATGATGTCATACTCCTTGACAGCCTTCGACTGGAAGCCCTCGACAAAATGAGCTGCGAAGGTTATGGGATAGAAGAGCTGACTATGTTTGTGGGCGGGCAGAGCGAATGTCAGGTTCCTGCTGTCCCCATAGCGGTAGAGGATGTTCAGGATGGTGCTGCTGGCAGTTTTGTGAGTTTTCAGAAAGACTATATGGTTCTTCGGCTGGCAGGAGGCCACTCCCTGCTTCACTGGTCTTGTGGTTGGTTGTGGGGGCTGTGGGGGAAGGGTCTGGCCTAAGCTCAGGGTATCCTGAGGTGCTGACATCCTCTTTGTGATGGTCTCTGGAGTATTCTGCCCTCCAGTCCCCTGAGAGTAACTGTGGGATGGGGATTTCTCCCACAGCCGTCTCCCTGTAATTCCTGCTGAGCCAGCTGGTTGGGTGTCTGTACTGGGGACCGGAGTGGTGGGCTCTGTGATTCCACCCACATCTCTATGCCGGCTGCGTCCTGAGAGCAGTGCACTGTCCGACTGCCCTTGAGACGTGGTGTGCGTTTTCTTAAATTCATGGGTGAACCTCATGCTGAAGAACTTCTTGGTGGCGGACTGCTTCATAATAATGCTGTTTCTAAAAAAAAGACAGTTTCATCGTAAAAAAATGACTGGCGGTGCGGGAGCTCAGCTGTTAGATTTGTCACCTCACACCTCCAGGGCTGTGGGTTTATTTTCGAAACCCTGGTTGTGTGTGTGGAGTTTGTATTCCCTCCCAGTGTTTCTCAGTCACAAAGCGCAAACGGTGGTCTTAAAATTCCCGAAGCATCAGTACTGCCACTTACCTGGACTGCCTGACCACACCCAGGAACTGAATAGCCACACAGAGCAGCATCAGGAGCATGAGACCCAACCACACAAAGCGCAGGTGAGTCCACAGCCTTCCCTTCAGCCACCTACAGGGGGCAGAAGTGAGTCAAGTGCTCAGTGAGAGTAGATACCTCATCAGCACTTGTTCATGCACTTTACAAGTTTCTCTCACATTCCTACACTGTTTGCCATGCACCCACACTAATGTTCATATAGTCTGGGTCAATATTTGTTACTACTGCAATGTAAATTTATATTTACTGTTTGGTATTTGGCTGCACACTCTTGTTTACATACTTCCCTCATATTTTAAAGTAAAATTTAATGTAAAATATTTTTCCAAATCATGTTACCAAATTGTCGCACTCTTTCCCTCACAACAATGAAATTGAATGGAGTGGAATTAAATTGTATGCATGTTTCAAAGATTATTTTCTAAATGACCACTAGATGGTGGTACAGCTATACAAATTAAAAGCAAGAAAAGACTAGATTGTTAAGCGTATGTATATCTGAGCCAGGTTGGTGCCCCATCCAGGGTTATTCCCTGTCTAGTGCCCGTAGCCTCCAGGATAGGCTCCAGACCCCCCCGGGATAGGCTCCAGACCCCCACAACCCAGAAACTGAATGTATGCATCGTATCTGAGCAATTAACTAATTTGTGCATGATTGTATTTATGTTTGTATGTATGTTGGTACATATTATCTTGTGGCTACAAATGGCACAAGGTGTTTACTTTTTTCACAATTTCATCTGCTTGTAAAAACACCAAAAGCATAGAATCTTGTTTGTGTTTATCACGAGAATTCATTAGATTGTTGTCTTTTGTGCTTAGGCACTGCTGATTTCATTAATGTGAGAGTCTCACACAAAAATGCATCAAGTGAAACTTCACTACACCTTCTATGAACCTGGTGTGTCACGAGCAATTAAATAACTCTGACCTTTCAGATCTGTTAGTCAGCTCACTCCAATTAGCAGTCCAACCCTGTCCACTAAAGGGCGGCTTTCTCAGCCTTAACCCACTGTTAGCATGCATAGCTTGGGCAGCTCTGCCCAAAAACAGACTTTCAGAGCAGCAAAATGTGTAATGATATGCCAAGCATAGAGAGCATCAGCATGCTCACCTGTTCAAACCCAAGTGTGAGGACTCTTTAGCCAATCAGTCCTCTAATTAATAATCTAATTTATGAGTTACAGTGAAAACCTGCATTCACGGTGGCCCTTTCTGGATAAGATTGCCCACCTCTGCTCTAGAGCAATGTTTCCCAATCCAGTCCTCGGGGACCCACAGTCGGTCCATGTTTTTGCTCCTTCTGAGATCCCTGCCAGACAGTCCATGGGACTAAAAGGTTTCTTTTTAATACCTTACGTTGTGCAAATATTAAAACTTCTAAAAATCTAGAGAGGGTATTCTTGTGGGAGCTATGCAAGAGGCTGACGGTCGAAATTTTGGCTGAGGTTTACGCGTTTGTTTAGATCAAGTTAGGCAACCGAGTATTAAATTCTCTGGAAAATGCCAGTTACATAACTTTCCATATTACACTATTTTCCCATGGGACGTGGACTGTCTGTGGACCACGAGGACCAGATTGGGGATCACTGCTCTAGAAATTACAGTCCTCCTCTGTCAGCCTGAGTAAACAGAGACCAGTGCAGAATGTGGAGACACCATGGCTCACATGGTGACCACATGACCACAAGTAGCTGCTTCTGAAACAAAAACCGCTGGCTTCCTGAGTGTGCGTACCCGTGCCTGTGTGTGTGGGAGTGGTCTAACTCTTACCCTCAATTGTCAAACAGCCATCCCAGGCTAACCCCGGAATGCTCTACAGTGGTGGGCAATTCTCTTAATGCATGCTGCCTTCTGGGTCTCTGTCCACAAGGGGGAGCCAGAGGGAGAACGCTGATATCATAAAAAACGTGACCTTACAGACGCCCATGCTGAATTGTGACTTCTCTCTAAGGAACTTTCAAGTGTTTTCTGATGAAGAGTTAAGTGATCTTTGGCACCCGGATCAGAAGAATTTCTAAACAAACATGAGTTTGAAGCCAGCTCACCCCCTCCCACTGTCCCCCTGAACATCCTTTGGGTCAGCAGTCCCAAAGCCACACTCATCCCAGTTGTGACATAAAGCCTGCATCTTAAAATCTGGGTGTCACCACATCAAGTTTACTATGTAATAAAGGAGGGATGTCATGGTGCTGTAGTTCACGCCAGGCCACTGTTTTCCCTCAAAAGAACATATGTGATGTTGTCGATGTTCTTGCTCACACATAGATAAAGTCCACTGAGAGTGAATCAGAAGGAGCCCATGCCACACCCCTGCTTAGCAATGATGTAACCAATCGCATTCTTCATGTCTGACAAGCAGAGGCCTCCCTGAAGAGTGAAGGAGAGCTATTGAAGAGGGAGTTTCATTAAAATCTCAGCACGCCGCGATTGGATGGCGCTGGCCTCACACTCAATGGATGTGACCAACCCTTTTGCAGGCTTGTGGCTTCATCTGGGAGCATTTTAGCTGCTGTCTGAGGGACTGAGGTATAAAGGAAGGAGGTCAGGAAGCTCGACGTGCAGCTGCAGTTCGCTCAGCCTTGCAGGACACTTTCATTGTGCAAGGAGAGTTCAGTTACACTGAAGGTTCGGTATTTTTTACTGCTGATTATGTACCTTACCTCAGTATTGCTTGTGAAATTAAATCAGTGGTAAAACGGCGTTTAGTGGATTTTTTTGCTAATTAATTTCAGACAAAGAACAAGTATGATGAGTTTTGATCACACCCTCTCTATAGCGACTATTACATCAGTCAGGTGCGGTATGATGACTAATTTACGCAGTTCCATGGCACAATAAATTACTAAATTAGGCTGCTAAATACGGTCAAATCACAATTAAAATGAACAGCAAAAGAGACAGGGGAACAATGAATGACATTATGTGAAAAACGTCCACAACACACTAACATTAATGCAGAAATAATGAGTTCCATAAACCTGAAACCTGTTCCAAATGATCAGCATTCAGCCATGGGTCCTATTTCTTATATTATTGTGGAACATAGTGATAAACAGACATACATTCATGTGAAATAAAAGCATTAACACAGATGTAAATGGTCTCTGTACTAAGCTAACAAAGGTCTACCTAAGGTGTTTTTATAAGGCTACGTAATACAATTCATTTTAAATCACTTCCTATTCTGTAAAAAGCATTACAAGAACATTAACCTAGAAAGTTTCAAATGTGAACCCTGCTGGATATCTTCAGTCTTTGATAATGAGTCCCAAGAGCCTTCCTGTGGCATTATGAACCTCCAGTTTAGCAACATTGGTCAGGTCTAACTTAGGCTAGGCCTAAGTTTAGCCCGAAGTATTTTGCTGCCAACACTGATAGAATAAGAATACCAAATTCAATACATACGAAATGAAGACATTAAAATCATTGTTTCAATGCTGTTATGTGACAATTCCCCTTTCAAAAATGGCCTGGACTGTCACAGAGATGTTTAATGTGATCTGACTATGACTCATGTATACTTACTTTTGGTGATTGATTGGGTGTCCAGGATTTTTACAGGACTGAGCGGGCGACCCTTGGTGCTACAGAGCTCAAGTGATTGGCTGTGGCTTTCGGCTTGATGACTATAGATTCATACTATTTTCACCTTAATCACTTACTCATGGTGCCAGCCCAACACCTTCAGCAGCAAAAAGCTCGTTACAACCTCACATTTCTATGATTCTATGTTTTTGTGTTTAATCAATATCATACAACTATTTTAAACCTTCCTTTTACTAGTGGTGGGGACAAGACCTATACTGAGTCCAGTTCAAGACCAAGACATTAAAGGGCAGAGTCTCAATCAAGACCAAGATTTTGGGGGGGGGGCGGAAAAATAAAGTCAATTTTCGAGACCAGGGTTATACTAATACTTTCCTATCATCATCATCCCTGCTTATATTCAAAAGCAAAATTGTACCATTCAAGCATCGTAATCCTTTGATCGCAAACATTAGTATTTAATATGACATACTGTATAGTGAGTGAGTATTCATTGGTTATACTGCTTGCTTTTTTATGTAAAACAACATATCTAGAACACACTGTAAACATGGTGCTTAGGCACACACACACCCTGTCTTTACAGCAGATTTCTGCACGACTTCCTTAATGGCATTAAATATTTGAACAAAAATTTAAGCCTTATTCCAATTTGCTGAGGGGGGGGAATCAACCGCACAGTCTGAAAGTGTGCACCAGATTACATTTCGTGTTGGTTCAGGGAGGGACACAGCATTTTATTTTTCACTGTGTAAAGTAGCACTGAACTCTGGGACCGTCTTTTAAAAAATAAAATAGAATAAAATGAAATAATACAGCTAATATAGTGAAGGTGAATAACGGATTAATTTAAATAACAGATTAATTTAAATTTGATTAATTGAATTTTATTAACATGCAATACTATTTCAAGAGAAGTAGGAAAAATTAAAAAGTTTAATCACTGTGGTAGGGCTGGACAATATGGCAAAATATGTTTATTGCAATCATTCTTTCATATCAGTCGACACTGATAATTATCATGGTACAGACCTAGTACACATCATTAGTTCTTTACTTCAAGGGTCCATTGTTGCTTTACATTCACTTGGGATTCCTCATAAACAGATTCATAATATGAAAAAAGACCACAAGTTGAATGGACTGCAAACTGAAATGTAATTTTAATTAATAGGCTTAAATCATACACTAATTAACTTTTGTGGTAGGGTGTAGCATTAATAATTATAGCTGGGTTTTTTGTTTAGCTGCCACGTTTCTCTTTCCGGGGGCGGGTTTGACAATGTCGGCAGAGTCACCCAGCCCGTATTGAAGGATAAGAGTTCATGTATAGGGTGCTGTGAACTGTTTTCAACCAGTGTGGGACGCCATTTGTCCCATATTTCTTCAGATGAAAAGTGGAAATGTTAATTAGTGATGTCTATGACTGTAACCGCTTGCATTCTCTATATTCTGCTCACTGGCAATGCTTCAAATGGTGAAATAAATGAATTGCAGGCCTATTTCCAGTTTTAGCTGGTGCAAATTTTTGTTGGAGTTTACAATGCACAGCACCGTTCTGTTGCATCTCGTACTTTAAACTGCCACAGTACCGTCACGCCACCCCCGTCTTTTAACCTTGTTTATCCACAATATCACCTTTGTAAAAAGATGTTGTGACTGCTGAGCTGTCGCTTTTTTCACCGATACCAGCACCAACATGAAACAATAGTACATGGTGTAAAGTTTAATATGACGATAGTTTGATATATCATTTACATAACACTGCCGTACACTGCAGTGAAAAATAAAATCCAGTCTTGCTCTAAAATTACCATGCAGACCAAACCACTCTAGTGCAACACTAACTCAAAATCGAGTACAAATGCTATCAATTCAGAGAAAAGACCAAGTAAGTGAAAAAGACCAAGACCAGGCTCGAGTACTACAACAGTGCCTTTCACAAATAAATATTCTGCTCATTTCTCAATCACCCATCCCACATTAGGAAAAGTACTTTTATAATCAGACAATGGCAGATACTGAAGAGATGAAACCGAAACAAATATCAACGGTGTTTGTAATCCATAGCACTGCTTAGTTTGGTCAAATGTGATACTGTGTTAAAGTGGTTTAAGTCCTACTTGAGTAACCAATATGTTCAGATGTTCAGTAACAGTAGCCCATCATCAATGTCACTGGTCAAATTTGGAGTACCTCAAGGATCAGTGCTTGGATCTATGCTGCCACTATGTAACATAATAAGAAAGCATAATTTTTTGGGAACTGGCAAGAATTTATGAATGACTTAGACTGATGCGAGCTTGTTGTTTTTGGGGCCCGACTCAAAAAGTCAGAAGATTATAGCTAGCTAGTTGGTTAGCAGAACATGCTGCTTCAGCATGACCTAAATAAGAAATGTGTTTATTTGGTGCAGTGACAGTTTGTGGCCAACAGGGGACCCAAACCTCAGCGACCCAAACATGTGGTTCAAGTGGTGGTAAACACCACTGCTGAGCACAGAACATCACTGAAATACCAAGGAGTTTCTTTTTAATATAAAGGTTATTTTATGCAAATATTAAAACTTTATTAAACAAAAATCGAGACCGGGTATTCTCATAGGCTAACAGTCATGATGTTGGCTGAGGTTTACGCGTTTGCTTAGATCAACAGTTAGGCAGCCGAGTATTAAATTCTCCGGAAAATGCCAATTACATAACTCTTCATATTACACTATTTTCGCAGCTTTTAGTTTCACTGATCCATGAAAGTTAAAATGCTTAAGGAACTCAGATTCTGGGGCCCCGGTACCACAGAAGAAGTGCCGTGACTCACTATACTACAGCAATGAACTCGCCGGTGTGTCAAACACCACCACCATTGGCGTAGAATCTGCCAAGAGTCAGCGGAGAGCAATGACTGGGGCCAATCCCACAAAGTCCTGGAAGAGCCTGAGTGCCTCATGGATTATGGCTTTGGGACGCGACAGGCGGCTGACTCCAGCTTCAGCCTGTGCTCGTCCTTCAAAGCACAGCTAACTTTGGCACACAGCTAAAAAACGTTTCTTGTAGGTTTTATTTTGAGTGTTCACTGTTTTATTCCAATTCTTCAGCATACTCAGGTTTCCCTCTTTCTCCTTCTACTTCTTTATCTGCATTCCATTCCAACCTGGTTTTCTTCCTGTCAACTGTAACTTTTCCTTTTCTTTGACATTTGGTAACCATATGTGTTGTTATGCTGCCAATATACTGGATTCCCCCTAAAGATGATGTCAGTGTGAGAGGATTGTATAAAGCACCTGGGCAGGCTTATCAAAGTTGTACATGAGTCTTTTTCTCCATGCTGAAAGGAACTGGAGAGGCAGGCACCGAAACAAGTTGTCCCTACTGTTAACTGTAAGCAGCGTGTGTGTGTGTGTGTGTGTGTGTGTGTGTGTCAGTAAATTTGTGTGCACTATGTGATAGGCTAGAATGACATGCAAGGTGTACCCAGCCTTGTGCATTTTGCATCCTCCAGTCTGGCTCTAAATTTACATTGGACCTCAGTAAACACTCAGTAATACTGATCATGACTTTCTAAAGATACGTTGGGTGGTTGTTCCCAGGATATCTGATTTAAATTCTGGAACCTTTAGCATCTCCTTTAAATCAAATTAATGACTGGTAGTCTCAGTGCAAGTCATTATTCTTCGAAGGCCTTTATTGAAATTGGAACCCCGAATGAGAATCCACCACCAAACAGGGTACCACTGGCATTAGGATCATCCACCGTCTATACTTAAGACGTTGGTCCCATTATTTGACGTCACTATAACGTGATGAGCCATAAACAAAGGCTGAATTTATTCAGCAGAAAAGGCAAGAAAAGCCTAAAACAATTTAAATCCATTTCACTTGATTTAACAGAGTTGCTGAACAAATTATTGGTATTAAAATGGAGCACAGACAGTAATTAACACATGACACTAACATTCCGATTAAAAATCAGTGGCTAAAATGAGCACTTTGACAATCAGCATAAATTAATCTATGTTAATTCGTGAAATTTGATCAGTCAATCAGTTTCCATTCGTCGAGCGCAAAAGCACCGAAGTAATTAAGCACTGAAATGCAATTCAGATTAAATTCGGCAACACAAAGACCTTTTAGGTAATGAGTCTGGTAGCAGAGCTACCACCTCCAGACAATAAATACTTAATAGCAGGCTGACAGTACTTAAAATCTGCAAGACAGAAATTGTCAAATCTGTATGAAATTCATTCTCGGTAGGCCTACTTAAAATGCAGGCCGGTTTCAGCGTTTAGCTGTAGGCCTATAAATACTGCCTTTTTTTCGTAAAGTTTTTAAATCGTATCCAACAATTCTTTCGTTTTTTATTTAAAAATGCTGGCGAATGCTTTTTCACGCTTTTCAAACACCCATGTTTGTCACCTGCGAAAATTCACCCCTTAGATTCGATAGGAATTTTTGCATTTTAAAATAGCCTGTGATGCAAAGAAATATTAGAATAGTGGTCTTCTGTGTCAGTAGATAAAGTTTTAAAAAAACCCAAAATTACTGTGAATTGGCCAAAGCGAACATAGAATATTACAAGCTTCAGTGCATAGACATTAATCACAAAGAGTATTTTCCTGGTAAGCCCCTGCTTTGATTTACTGCTTCTTACTACAAGGTAGTTCTGTTTATTTTTAACACAAAATTTATGAAAAAATATACATCTGTCAAGACGTGGTGTGGTAATACTACCACAAAAACTCTGATGGAAAAAAGAATACTTTGGAAGGTGTGCCTGTCTTATTGTCCCGTGGTTTCTTCCTCATCCTCCTGATCCTTCCACTATACATCTTAACATGAGCCAAGCGTTCCCATCCCACCCCTGACTGGATTAGGCCCAATAAAAACCCAAAACATTTTTTTCCACGATAAAATAGAATAATTCACTTCTGGTCTGCAAACCTGTGATGACTGAAGCTCATGGTTTCATGTCATGGTGACATTTGACCAGATCATGTGAACAACAGTGTTCTCTCTAATACAGTACAGTGTGCCCGGGTATGGTCAGAAACAAAGTTAGCCACGTGTACGCAGGGGCAAAAGTTAGGGGGGATTCCAAAGCCCACTGAGTAACTGGGGCCCTGAAAGTTCTGGAACATAATTTGATTGGTCTGGGTTCGGGACCCAGTACGATAAGCTTTCATAGGGCCCCAGATCCCCAATGGCCCCTTGTGGGTGTGGTTCATGAGATTCTGAATCATTTGCAGATCTGCCAGAAACCCTTCAGTGATGATAGCCATTTGTCAAAAAGCTATCGATAAGGCATGCAAAACCCTCACAACAGACCCTACTTCATGCCTGTGCTTCCTGGGTAGGGGCCAAGCTCACGGCTCACCTGCACTGGATAAGCAGTTCGAAGTTGGGCTGATGGAAAATGTAATAGCACATATATGCAGAGCACACAGGGCGAGATAAGGGAGAATTTGCTGACCTGTTGTGAAGGGAACGTTTATTCCCTGTTTATTAATTCAGTAACATTTATTATTTCAGGCTTTGGTTTTAAAAAGCTCATTCAGTGGCAAAGTCCCAGCTGCAGAAAACCACTCCGTTGCCTCTACTGAGTTCAGCTTTTGAAATGTCAAGTACATTTTTAAGACAATAAAAAATTGATTGTGGTTGTGGGTGGTGGAAAGATGGTGATTCTGTCATTGGTGCATGATCCCATTATCCCAAAAGTGCATGTCAGCAATGATTTTTTAAAACTGGCATGGGTAATAATATTTCTGCTACGTTAAAATGACATCCATTATACTAAAACAGGCCTGCTACTCAAGTTCCAGAACAACCTGTAAGCATCAAGGTTAAGCTGATAAAGTTCGGAAAAGGCTTAAGAAAACAAATGTAAAAATAAAATCCCACTGCGGTACCCAAGGGCACTGATAATGCGATTTTCTTTTGTGTATTTCCCGTCTTAGCTTCCAGTTAAATGAGGATTAATCTGGCAGCGAAGCAGCGTCATAAAAATTATGTTATAAACTAAAATTTATATAAATCTCTTTTGACATTTAAATGTTTCCACATGTTTGTGAGGAAAGAATGCTACAAATTAAACAAATCGTGAAGCGTGAAATAAAAGCTACAATAGAAAACAGCTGCGTGCAGAAATTTAACGCATCTTTTCGTTGCATTTATGCGCCTATATTCCACACGGTATCAGCCTCTTGCCTCTAAAGTCTCGAACGATAGTGGTAATTAATTTGCTTCTGTTTTGAAAATTCCGCTTGATAATCATAGTCTTCACAATGACTTGTTGCAGATCTCAGGATCGCGCACTGTGGGAAAGATCCCCTACCCCGCCTAAATCTCATTCAATTTCATTTCGTCCACTCTAGTACCCAAAGTCACATTACAATATTATAAGATATGGCATGAGTTTATCTTAATTAGCAAATAATTAAGCATACGAGTCGCTTAGTTGTTACTGTATTCCAGTAAATGTTTGTTTTGGAAACTAGGACACTCTTGGAAAAGCACTCAGTTAACGCGTAAAGATACTCTATACCTGATAGGTGCTGCAAACCGGTGCACCGAGGTCTCTTGTGGGAATTTGCACGTTATATTGTCCGATTGCTATACTGTCTGTCTTTATCTTAAATTATCTGAAAAGTCTCAATGTAACACGTACTCGCTACTGCCATGTAGCCTAATTCGTGTAATTTCACAACAAAACACCTTTTTCTTTAAGATAATTCCCTAATTAAGATGTCTAGCAAATCCCGGTTTCTTGCTTTTTACTGTAAAATCAAGTTTTAACTTTGATTTAGCCTCCAGGGACAAAGAGGCATCAGAAAGCGTGTAACTAACCTGGGCCATTTGTAAGAGCGTGTTCTCTATCATCCCGCTGTACATTTACATCATTTCTTTAATTGATTTACTTACGCGTTCCAGGACATGCTCGCGCTCCAGAAAAAGCATACTTCTCCTTTTACTTTTTTACGTTGCGAGGAGATCATGGTGCCCACAGGAGTCCGCTTAATAATGTAGGCTGTCTCAAGTCGCCTTGGAAGTCAGATCATACCGACTCGCTCCGCGTTCCAAGACTCTCCACGCCGGACTCGCGCGGCATCAGCTCTCCCCACCCGGCTCGAAACTCCCTGTGCTGCCGCTGAAGGGCGGAGATGTGCGCAGACCCAGATACGCAGCGTGCGTTATTCTATATCCTTATAAATAGAGGATAAAAGCAGGGCTTTTTTTCTCGCTGAGCTTAAACGTGCAGTGCGGCTGCTGTCACTTCTTCGTACATCAACACACTGAGTCAGCGACGACGTAACGCAAAGCCGAGTTTCCAAATGTGGCATATCCAGCACATTAACCGGCATAAGTGCACTAAAGCACATCGCAAAACAAACTGCAGGATAACAATTAATCAATCAAAAATCTATCGATACGATCACTTATCGCGAATATTCACTCAATTTAAAACTAAATCCACACGTTTTATTTGCATGTCGCGTTAATGCTCAGACTAGAACATCCATTTTTATGCTATGTTGAAGGTGACTAATTTAATTTTCAAACCTATTTATACTGGCGTTCAGAGGCTCTGCACCTAATACGGTTGTTGTCTTCTGGGCAGTTGTTATTCCTAATAAAGGAGACTTGTTGGGGTTTGACAGATTCAGTATGAGGACTATGGAGCTTTTGTACAAATGAAAATAATTCCTGGACCACAAAGGTGTCCTTTGTCTCTCGAACATGGATGTAAAACGAGAGGCTTTGGTCGGGACAGGAGACAGACCAGCAGACCAAAGAAATGATAGGGAACAAGGATGGAGGAAGGGAGAAGTTGGCTAAGGACCACAACCAGTGGAAAAGGTGTCTTTGGCATGTCTGTCTTCCAGAGACATGATGCAGTTTCAACACAAAACTACACACAGCCAAGCCCCGGACCTTGTTCCCACAGTAACAAAAAGCAAAGCTATACAAAAGAAGGCATTCCAGCGAAGCAAAACATTTTAATTGATACTTTATTGATCCCCGTGGGGAAATTGTCTTTACGCCTCCCTCAACTTACTCTTTGTGGTGTAAGCTATCCATGAAGGGCAGCCACCTGGTTGGGGTGCCCAGGGAGCTGGGGTTTAAAGGCCCTGCTCAAGGACTCACAGACAGGCTGAGGCTGGGTTTGAACTTAGCCCACCGAGCCACACCCTGCCCCCTAAAATGGTAGGGCTCGTCCGGGATTTGAACCCGGGACCTCTCACACCCAAAGCGAGAATCATACCCCTAGACCAACGAGCCGGTTTCACGCATGACCAAACTCATAGACTTCAATGTATTTCTCATTGCCTCCAATTTAGCAGTTGATTGGAAGTTATGGAATATGTCTCATATTTAAACCCACCCACCCACCATGTTTTACTTAGGGTGCATCTGAAATCGCATATAGGTAATGAATTTTGTCAGCATACATGAGAACAGCATGCATGCATTCAGACACACTGCGGTCACCATTTTGTATAATACCCGACTCAGATGTTTACCAATGATGTAGCTTGACCTGCATGAAAGTAAAAATTTATCAATGAAAAAACCTCTAATCTTTCTAATGGTATGTGGTCTTGCATGTTCTCAATCCAACAAAGATTGACATACATTTAACCATTCAGAATGTGAGTTCAGCCATCAGGCAAGATAAACTCACTTGTCCGCTGATATTCCCTGTCGGTTTATGGACAAGGAATTGGTATACTCTAAGTGATAGAGGCAAGACTTTGAAATACTTCAATTTGTAAATCAGTTCTTATTTATTGCAGCCAATCCTTTGTATATACTGTAAAAAGAATGGTAATTTTTGTTCAGTTTTTCTAATGTGCAAAAGGAAAATGTCAGTACAGTCATTCAATTAATTCTTGAGGATTAGATATGAGGATTAGACTTTGTACCTGTTCCATATATTATGCGGTTAAGTCAAATGCTGTTACATTTTGCACCAATATAGGATGCAATTTGTGTTGTATTTTTGGACCACACAATCGATCCCCTCTCGTGAGGATTGATAGTTTGATTAACAAACACAATGACAAATAGAGCAAAACCGTAAAGCTGTGTAGCTTACTCAGATTTTAATGAAGTCACTCCATAAATTTTACTTGTATTTCTACAATGGCTGTATTCCAGAAAAGGGTGCACCTCTTGGAAACTGTTAAAAACACTTTTTTTTTTTATGGCAGTGCTTACCAGGTTATTGGTTACATAACTGACGGCTTGGGATTCAGGCTAAGTAGGACTACATTTGATTGAAATTAGCCACCAATGGAAAATGTTTAGTGAAGTGTAATGAATATTTTAATATTTACTGTAAGTATAGTGGGCAACTATTAATAAACAGCTGTCGTTTAGCCATTTGGTGCTGATGGCAAGACACCACTCACCTCTTTAATGGGATGGTGAGCAGGAGTAGACTCTCTGCTCGGCCTCTGGCGTGATCTTCCCAGTGGCTCTATGTTTCAGGAAGGTGTCCTTGGAATGTCTTCTACAGACAATTCCCAGGGCCGTTATCCTGACCGTGAATTATAAGCATTGCAGGTACTGACCATCTTATTAGCACATCAATGAAAGGTAAAGGTTTTAGAATTGAATTTGAGCATTGGGACATACGACCACTGTAATCTCATAATAAGTGGTGTGAAATCTCTGAGAGAGACAATTACAGATCACCCCGAAGATCCACCCCCAAGCCATCGCCAATGCACCTAACTACAGTGCATACAGTCACACCTCTTCAGCATTTAAGAGCTGAATCGATAAGACGCCAAGTCACATGGTGCTTGTGCAGGATTTCTCACCCGCCCACCAATTTTTGGTCCCCGGTGGCTATTGCACAGAGGCTGCATCACAGCAGCCTTGAATGCATGGATCCTTCCTCCTGTTATTTAAGTACATCTGCTCACAAATCTGGAGAGTGTTTCTGTTAATAGTCTGTTTGTGGAACACTGGACCAGGTCTTCACCCTTACTCGATATTGGAGGGTTCATGGGGATTTGCCAAACCAGTCTACTTGTGTTTTGTGGACTTCAAAAAGGCAAACAACCGTGTCCCTCGAGGGTCCTGTGGGAGGGCCTTCAGAAGTTTGGGGTACAGGGTCCATTGTTGCAAGCCAACAGATCCCTGTAGAAACAGAGCGATAGTTTGATTCACATTGCCAGCAGTTTCTGGTGGGTGTTGTCACTGATTCTGATCACAATTTTTATGGACAGATTTTCTAGGCATAGCCAAGGGGCGGAGGGGGTCCAGTTTGGGGGCCTCAGGTGATGGGCCTGATGAGGATCAGCACCTCCAAGTCAGAGGCCATGGTTCTCAACCGGAATAGGGTGGATTTCCCTCTCCTGGTGGGGGATGAGTTGCTGCCTCAAGCGGAGGAGTTTAAGTATTTCAGGGCCATGGTCACGAGTGAGGGAAAAGGGGAGCAGGAGATCGACAGGCAGATCAGTGCAGCATCGGCAGTAATGCGGATGCTGTACCGTTCTGTTTTGGTGAAGAGGGAGCTGAGACAGAAGGCAAAGCTCTCAATTTAGTGACCAAAAGAATGAGATCATGGATACAAGCGGCCGGAATGAGTTTCTCCCGCAGGATGGCTGGGTTCAGCCTTAGAGATAGGGTGAGGAGCTCAGATATTCAGGAGGGGCTCAAAGTAAAGCTGCTACCCCTACACATGAAAAGGAGCCAACTGAGGTAGTTCAGGCATCCCTGGATGGTTCCCTGGGAAGGTGTTTCGGGCATGTCCAACTGGAAGGAAGCCCGGGGAAGACCCAGGACACACTGGAGATATTACATCTCTCAGCTGGATTGGGAACACCTTGAGATTCACCCGGAGGAGGTGGAGGAAAACTGACTGATGGATGGATGGACGGATGGATGGTAAATCTTCACATTCATTGGTCAATCTCTTGTTAAATAAATCTACTTGTTCGTTACCTATCTCCAGCAAAATAGACCTCTGTCCATTAGTATAACTCAGGGCAATTCAAATCATGATCCTCAAGGTCCGAGCTTTGCCGATTTTTCAGCATTCCTTTACCTGTGAGCCATGCATGAAGCCTCTCTGTACAATCAGAATCAGTAATTATTAAACCTACCTGGGAGTCCTGAAAACAAGGCTTGGATTTGGAATCAAGGTCCAGATTTGAAAAGCCCTGCTATAACTTATTTTATACATGATACATGTCGCAGGTCATTCAAGCCATCATGGGATTCAAACCTGGACTCTAAACTCACTGAACTTGGTATCAACACCTCTCTCTGGACTGTGAGCAGCAGACCCCAGTCTGTCCACACTGTCACTGAGCACTGAAGTGTCACAGGGCTGTGTGAGGAGCCCTGTCATCTACTCCCTGTTTACCTAGGATTGTGTCCTCAACACCAGGAAGACTAAGGAGTTCGTTGTAGACTTCAGGAAAGCAAGAGTCTGCAAACATACCCCCATTCACATCAATGGGACCAGAGGTGTAGTGGTAGGTATACGCAGGTATACGCCATATACATACCTCTAAAAAATGGGTTTACCATATACCCACCCAAAAACTGGCAGAATTTTTTCTGCCAGAACAGGAGAACTGCATATACATACTTAAACAGTATAACAGTATACCCACCTAACAAGACACCTTAACATCACTGAATGGGACCAGGTGGAGCATGTCTCCAGCCTCATGCTCCTGAGAGTGCATATCTCTGAGGATTTCTCCTGGCCTATGAGCTCCTCCACCCTGGTCAGGAAGACATTGTAGTATCTAAAGAAAGCCCATCTGTCACCTTAGATCCTAACCAACTTTTACGGTGTACCATCGAGAGCATCTTTCACAGCGTGGTATAACAGTTGCTCTGCCTCCAGCTAGTGAAAACTTCCAGTACATCATTGGCACCCAGTTTCCCTCCATCAAGGATCTCCAGCAAAAGCGATGCTGGAAAAGGGCATGCGACATCATCAGAGAGTCCTCCCACCAAAACCAGAGACTGTTTACCATTCTCCCATCTGGAAGGAGGTACAGAGGTTTCCACTCCTGACTCAGCAGGCTGAGGAACAACTTTCTTCATAAATTGGGTTGTGTGTTGATTTAGGAGAATGAATTATCAAAGGGCTCGAATTCAGCTGTTCGCAACACTGGTAAACAAACACATTGATTAAAAGTCTGAAAAAACCAGTGGGGCATAAAACCACTGATTTGTTGACCATCCACCCAGGATGTTCAAAACCACTGCACCAGCCTTGTTGCTTCAAAAGCCGCAATCTAAAAGGAGCCCTTTTTTCTGTTCCCTTCCATGGCGTGTTGAAGAATGCATGCAGTCCTCTCAACAATGCCTTAGCGATTCAGCTGTGAAAAGGTCAAATTTAACATTTAACAGTGGAGTCTCATTCGGTTTCCGGTGTAAGACTTATAAATATTCATAACAATGTGCCATTTACACTGTGGTCTTGAGGTTATCCCACTTTCTCACAAACATCTTCAGATCAGAAGCAACTTGGTGTGTTCTTGAAAATGAATTTAATTGTGAAGCTTTGTTTTCATTCCAGCAGCTGAGGACAAGCCGTTGCTCATGTCGTCCTTGTACAGAGAGTCATGGGGGCGACACACAAAAGAGTCTCAACTATAATAACCTGGCGAGGATTATCAGCATTCATGTGTCTCCCAAGGCGGGACTCACTGTGGACACATGATCCCCTCTCTTTTTGTCTTAGTCCAGAGACAAACAGCAGTCTTCCACACACACACACACACACACACACACACATACACACACAACTTTTATGGAGTAGCAAATCTTCTGTTACTCCCTGTTCTCTATGGTAGAGAACATGGAAACAACATGGATTTTGAAAATGTGAAAACCTTTGCTCAGGAAAGCTCAGCTTTCTGTGTGCACCAAGTACATTTAGCTCTCCTGCCATATAAAATACTACAATATAATACACAGGCATTAGATGGACCTTCACAATTTCTTTCTTTGTTCTCATAATAGTAATTTCCAATTTTCCTGGGAGTGACCCATCTTAGGCCTGTAGTATCTCCCTAGCAATAAGACTGGGCCACTAGCATTAGCTAACTTACTTTAATGACGCTTAGGATTAGGATCATCTAGAGGAGTGTCCTATTTGGAGCACGGGTGTCCCTTAGTCACCAGCAATTCCAACAGCAACCAGTTTTTTCCAGGCGTCTTGAACTTGAGCCCAACTCTGCTTAGCATCAGATGTCTGGCAAGCAAATACAGCCATGTGCCATGGCTGCTTACCAAGGCTTCCTGTTACTCTGCTTTTAACTATTCACATCCTGCTAATACAAACAGCTAACAGGATGTTGAGTGTCATTCTAAGGGACTAACATCTGCTGGAGTTATCCTCTGTACCCTTGTTCCAGCCAGATGTTGATTGGGCTTTCATGGCTGCTGGGTCTCATTGTTAGGATGAGGAGGTGGGGAGTGAGGTGGGGTAAATGAGATTTGGTTAGTGTTGAGTGTTGACGTCCTGCATTTAGAGGGAAAGTCCTGGACGTCTTTGCCATTTCAGGAAAAGCTGGAGATGCGAAGCTCCGGGAACAGGACAGCGCTGTGGGCAATATAGGGCAAATACTCCAGACTGAGGGCACCTTACCACATAAGTTCTGCTCGTTAAATAAATCACAGTCAGCTGTAAGTACAGGATCTTGTAGGTGAGACATTTGAGTGCAAAACCCATGGTGGAGGTCCCACACCACGCATGGATGTTTTGGAAGACACCTTCATTCAGTGGTTCATTGTGCCGTCCCACACACACACTCTTTTAGAAGAAACCTTCCATCATGGTACCATGTCTAAGTGGGGTGTCTTCTCGCATGACAGCTCAGTGTCCATCATTTGTCCCATATCAGATCAGATCTGTTTATCTTCAATGTGTGCCACCTTATCATATTATGATACACTACTCTATTATGAGTCATTGCATAATGTTTTACACTACGAAATCTGAGCCTCTGCATAACATCTTATATAAATACATATGTATTTATTTTACTGGCTTTGTTACTGATAACTGCCTAGACACCATGTGATGTTTTCATTGTTCATCATTCTTCATTTTTCTTGAATGAAAGAATATGGATTATCAACCAGATTTTTGTGCTTTTCCTTTAGCTATAAAACTGGTGGTTTTCCAGACTTAAAAAGATCATCCCACTGCTACAGGCTTGGTAGTGTACACATATTGCCCCACTGGTCACTATAGTCATTGATAATGTTATGTCAACCTCAATTGTGGGACCGAAGCATCACTGAGCCCAATCTGCATGGAGTCTGCCTGGCTACCTGTTATCGGGGCAACTGAGGGATCCCTCATCAAACTTTCGACGTTTTTAGCTACCTGTTGCTTGGCGATGCCTAAACCCTACTGGTCATAAAGGGGATTTGGGCCCCCTTTGCAGGTTCCACACGAGGAGTTTGTCATTCGTGTAGCCTGTGGTGTTTTTGTTATTTTCAGTGGAAGAACTACAGGCAACAGTAAGATGATGTAATAAGGCAGCGCCGGGGATTGGGCATGGAGGATTCGTTAAAAAAAAGAGATTCATAATGTTTTTGGGCCGGAGAAGAACCACAATGAATAATTCACGTCAGACAGATCTGCATGTTGGACTTTCGATAACAGGAAATGGTGCCAGAAGTCCTGTAGGGAGGGGTGCATGAACTGAGAAGGAATGCATATGCCCGGAAAGACGACTAAGAAAGAAACTGACGTCGTTTGGTACTCAGGAACATAAAAAGGGGAGAAGTGGAGGTGGTACATAGGCAGATGACAATGCAGATGGAGGAGCAGCGAATGTTGCACAGAGAGCAACCAAGCACTACGTTCAGCTTGCAGCCAATGGAGTCCTTAGACTTTTCGAAACCGCAAGAGTTGGCGAAATGGACAAGGAGGTTCGAAAGATTTCACATGGCCAGTAACTTAAATGCTAGCTCTGATGATAATCAAATAAATACACTAGTATAAAGTCTGCTTATCAAGGCGTGCATGAGGGCTTCCTGAACTTCTTTATAGTGAAGAAGGATGTTATTTACGAGCGGGCTAAATATAATATGCACAAACAGGAAGAAAGTGAAACTGTTGAGTCTTTTGTAACTGCACTGTATGCGCTAGCAGAGCATTATAGCTATGAAGTGCTAGACAATGAGCTAATCAGAGACAGACTTGCCGTCGGGCTCGGAGATGTGCAGCTATCGGAAAGCATGCAGCTGGACAGAGACTTAACCTGTGGTAAGGCAATAGCAATGGTGCGGCAAAGTGAGGTGCTGAAGTATCAGCAAGCTTCTCAGCACGGAGACACCAGGACAGAAGCAAGTGAAGGAACGCAATAATTAAGCCTCACCGTGTCAGTAGCCAATGAGATAAGTTACAATTTACCCAATACAGCAAGGAAAAAAGTAGTCAGTACCCTAAATGCTCCCCATTCCATTCCAAACCACAAGGCCCTGCTAAGGACGTGAAGTGTCACACATGTGGTGTAATGAGTGTTTAAAGAGATCTTCAGTGACACAGAAATACCTACCATGCAGAGCGCAGCTAAGCCACTGTAGTGGCCAGGGCCGGCAACTGCTAGATGTTGTGGGTATTACCAGCCTGCTGCTGAAAAAGGGTATCTGGGAGGTCATACACCATCTGCACACCACGTTGCCGTGGAGCCCTGCTATTGGTAAGTTGGAACTAGCGGCACATGTAGGCATCATCACCGTGGAAACGCTAAAAACGAGTGTGTGACAGCCATATGCTATAACACTCAAGCCAGGGACTGAACCATTCCCACTGAAGACACCCAGATGGATTCAGTTGCCATTAGTGGACAAAGTTAAGCAGGAACTGTCTCAGATGGAAGGCCTTGGGGTGATCGGCAGAGTTGGAGAACCAACAGACTGGTGCTCGGGCATCATAGTGGTGCCAAAGAAAGCAGGGGATGTACACATAAGTGTTGATCTCATGAAGTTAAATGAGTCAGTGCGTCGTGAGAAATACATTCTGCCATTGGTGGAAGAAACACTGGGGAAACTGGTGGCAGCCAGAATATTTAGCAAGCAGGATGCTAATATGAGGTTCTGGCAAATACCCCTGACCAAAAATTCAGCTAAACTCACAACCTCCATCACACCCTTTGGCCGTTATTTTTTCAGACGTCTGCTGTTGGGGATTGCTTCTGCACCTGAGCATTTTCAAAACAGGATGGTGACTGAGGTCACAGAGGGTCACAAGGGTTTCATCTGCCATGTTGATGATGTCTTGGTCTCAGTCCGAACACAAGAGGAACACGATGCTCAACTACATGCAGTGCTACGAAAGATCCAGAAGGCGGCCATCACCCTGAACATTGACAAGTGCGACCTATCAAAACAAGAGTGACATTTTTGGGTCACGTGATTTCTGCCTGTGGCATTAGCCCTGACCTGCGGAAGGCAAAGGCCACCGGATAAATGAAAAGGCCTAAATATCTGACTAAGCTGAGGAGCTTCCTTGGAATAGTCAATCAGCTTGGGAAGTTCATCTCACAACTTGCAGAGAAAGGCAAGCCTTTGCAAAATGTCCTGTGCAAGAAGAACTGCTGACTGGGCTGCAAACAGGTGAGAGCTTTTAACAGGCTGAAAGAAGCACTGGTTTTCCTGCCGGTGTTAGCCACATATGCAGTGCCGCCCCTCCCTACACGCAGAACACGTGCTGTGCGTAGGGCCCCACAATCCATGGGGGGGGCCCATTTTCCGCAAGGGGACACATTCTCTGCAAATGCGCAAATGATGCGCATTGCTGCCGTGAGGCGCGCGTAGAGCACCAAGTCAGCCCAATGCAGGAGAGAAAAAAGAGACAAGTAATCTGACACCGCAAGGTTGTAAACCTAGATGGCATTTTGTGATACAGTCATTTTACATTTACATTTACATATACCGCATTTAGTAGACGCTCTTTTCCAGAGCGACTTACAAGTGCTTAGTAGCCTATGACTGTTCTTCAATTTATAAGCTAGACGTAAAATCAACAGCTGTCAAGATCAATTTACCGCTAAGAACGTTGTATAAAAGTTGTTAGGAAAGAGTGCACAGGAAAAGGAAAAGATTGTTAGTGGATTTTTTTTTGTAATGGGGGGGGGGGCTCAAAATAAAATTCTGCTAAGGGCCCCAATTTGGCCAGGGGCACGTATGACCCAAACAGAGACTGCAAGGGGTCGGATAAGTCATCATACAGCTTAGGTGGTGTGCTGCTGCAAAAATAGGAGGCAGAGTGGAAACCAGGACCCTATGTGTCATGATTTCTCACACAGACAGGGCACAGGTGGAGAAGGAGGCATTGGGCTTGACCTGGGCCTATGAGAGGTTCAAGAACTTCCTCATCGGCAAACATTTCCTGTTGGAAACTGATTACAAGCCACTAGTAAGTCTCCTGGGGTCATAAGCATCGGATGCCCTCCCTCCACATATGCGGCAGTTTCACATGCAGCTAATGCGTTACTCATACTCCATTGCTCATGTGTGGGGAAATGTTTGTCGACAGCGGATACGCTGTCATGTGCACCGTTGAAGAGGAGTGTGGCACCTGATGAATACGAATTCTTTGAAGAGACAAACATATACATGGAAATGGTCATGGGAAACCTGTTAGAGAGTGTCACGAACCTGGATGAGCTTAAACAGGATCTAGAGAGAGACAGTGCTTGGGCTGTACTGGGCAGAATAGGCCTATCTCATGGTTAAAGATGGGCTTTTGATGAAGGGAACTTTGCTTGTCATCCCCTCAACCATGAGAAACGACATGCTTGTCATGCACAACGGTCACCAAGGTGCAGTGAAATGCAGGACAACAGTCAGCATGGTGGCCGGGCCTGAATCAGCAGCAAAATGAAATGGTCCTAAACTGCTGAATATGCAGCAAAGGACAAACAGAACCACAAAGAGCCACTGATGCCCGCAGAATACCCAGAACGACCATGGTAGTAGCTAGGGGGACTTGTTCATGCTGAGGAGCAAGACTTATCCACATCGAGATATGTGAAGATTGCTCAATTAACTCCATCATGATCGCCAGATGTTATAGTCCATCAGACACTGATGTTATGTCATCACTGATGACACTGATGACAGATAATGGGCTACAGTTCTGTGGAGCAGCATTTGTCCAGTGAAACAGCTTCCGCCACGTGACCAGCAGTCCGACATTTCCCCAAAGTAAAGGTGAAGCTGAACATGCAATAAAGACCTCGAAAGATTTCCTCTAAAAGGCAGCTGACCCCAACCTCGCTTTGTTGGCATGCAGAGGTACTTCACTGCAAGATGGTTACAGTCTTGCTCAGCTCCTCGTGGGGAGACAGCTTTGCACAACACTGTCAGTGCTTCGGGCATTGCTTGATCCCGCTCTTCACAATGGTGCTGCTGTTGCCCAGAAGGAAAGGGAGAGGAGAAGGAGGAACACACAACAGTACAACAGGCGTTACCGCACAAGAGAGCTCAGCAATCTTTCACCAAGGCAATCAGTATGGGTGACAGACCAGAGAACACCTGGAGCAGTGCTAGATGAACACACCACTCCATGTTCTTACCTTGTGCACGGCCCTCATGGGACGGTGAGACGAAATCACCATCATCTCATTCCTGTGCCAGCGTCGCCTGAGCAGAGCATCAGTGGTGTGCCATCCCCAGACTGTGTGCCACTGCAGGCCGAGTACACCATACACTCCTAGAACCAGGTCCGGGAGAGGTGTGGTGAGACCAACTAGGTTGGACGTGTATGTAATAGTGCAAAATGGGAAACGATGTGAAAAACGATGTGAAAGTGTTCAAGACATGTTAAGGTCTGTTGGATCAAAGGTAGTCCATCTATTGTTCCTAAAAGGGGAAATATGGTGTTATTGGTATTTTAAGCGGTAGCTTGAAAAGAACTACAGGCAACTGTAAGATGATGTCACAAGGGAGAGCCAGGGTTCGGGTGTGGAGGATTCTTTAAAAGAAGCGTGTGTGTTTAGGCTGGAAAAGCCGTAATAAATAATTCACATAAATAGTTCATGTGTATTACTTTGAATAACACGACATACCCTTCCAGAACTCTATGTCAGGGGTGTCAAACTCCAGTCCTGGAGGGCCGGAGCCCTGTATAGCTTAGTTCTTTCCCTGTTATACCACAAATGATTCAGCTCAAGAGCTGTGTGGTAATTAGCACAAGGAGTTGAATCAGGTGTGTTAAATGAGGGTAAACCAAAAACTGTGCAGGGCTCTGGTCCTCCAGGGCTGGAGTTTGGTACCCCTGCTCTAAGGTATTTCATCACACCTTCCTCAAGGCCTTCAGAAAATAGATTATTCTGCAGTGTTTCTGTGGGAATCATCCAGATTGAGTAATGCTTCTCTAGATTGGCTTCTGAGGCTAAGAAAAGTCTTTATACAGATTATTAACCAGAAGAGTCACATCAAACTTATTTCCAGTGGTGGGCGCAGATAACCGAAAAGTCTTGATAACCGCTAATCCACTAACTCCAAAGTTTAATTCAATAACAGTAAACCAATAAAAAAATTAGTTGAAGCTAACAATAACCACTAACTTTTATTATATGAATGTAGCTTTGGTTTGTTTTGTGTCTCTGAAACCCTTAAAACATACCCAGAGAGCTAAAATTTTTACCTGCGTAATGCTGAAGTCCTAGTTGTCGGGCAAGAGTGATTACCATCCATTAGGATTCTGTACGGTCTCCTGAATAAATCTCAGTTGAGTTTTGTTTCTGTTATATTTCGTTTGTGAGATACAAGCGTTTGGAAGAGCCCAAATTCGCAAGAAGACCACACTGACATTTTGCCCTCAGTGAAGCTGCTTGGGGACTACAAACATGGTGCCATTTACTGGAATTAGGAAGGAGGGTCTCAACTCCTTATTAGTCTATAGCTCTGTTATTCAGAACTTGAAATATACAACCGGAGGCCTTAAATCTGTCAATTTATCTGGTTAAGCAAGAAACCCAGCTTCATGATACAGGCTCCTATTCTCCACTTAGTTCAGGGTGCCCCCGTTAAAATGGACTTCATCTTCGTTTACTTACACTTAGCCCAGACTACCTTAAATCTGACAAGCCATCAACCAATCATGTCTTGTCTTTACACATAGCCTGCCAACACTCTGCCAGATCTGTCTGCCTGTCTGCCAGTCTGTTGCAGACACACTCACAACAGATAGGAACAAATATGTTTTAAACTGTATTAACTTTATCTGTGGAAAAAATGTCAGTGGATTTATAGTTAGTGGAACTAAATTTAGTGGGAGTGGATTAGTCCACTAACAGTTTTCAAAGTTAGCGGAAATGCTAATCCGCTAATGGAAAAGCTAGCTTTACGAATTAGCGGTTAGCGGATTGGCAGAACCCTGCCCACCACTGCTTATTTCTATGAGTATCCGCTAGCCGAAATGAAACTATTTGGTTCGTACTTCAATCATTTTTGTAGGGGAATTGAATCAAAGCAGAACTGCACACATGAAGGCTTTCTTGAAGAACCCCTTCCATATATTCTACTCTTAGAGAGCCGTAACAAGTCCAGCAGCCTTACCATCAAGTACAGGGCAGAAGGGTTCAGGGACACATGGATATTCTACATAGAGATGTTCTAAAACAGTCTAGTGGATTATGCAAATACCAGACAAACAAGGTTTTTGTTGTATTTCAGGATCCAGGATGTGTATGATGCTATCTGTTTCTTTTTTCTGTTTTATTTGATTAGCCTTTGTTGGAATTCCTGGAATCTCCCTGGGGGTATAAAATGCTTCCGTTTATTAATCCCAATGACACAAAACTTATTAGAAATTATAATTTAAAAATATTATATAATCCAGATTATTCAGATATGGGGAACAGGACAGTAGATAAAATAGCACAAGCTATTCACTAGCCTGGCAATATGGATGAATGGGCTTAGGATCAGAGGGTCGCTGGGTCAAGTCCCACAAGAGGCCCTGGGGTCTTATCCATGGCTCTCGACCTGAGGCCTTATTACCTCTCTGGTTTCTTGGTGAAAGAAAAGTCTCTGTGTTTTCATCAGGAGAATGAGGTGAAATGTAACCCTACAATGCAGCTGCAAGAACAGAGAGTACATGACTGTCACCTGCATCCAGGCCCAATGGCGCATTTTGGGGCCCTAAATCAAGAATGATCAATCTATCCTTCCTTCCAACTTCCAATCATTTATTCTTCATAGTGAGGCTTGGAGCCCCTCCCAGGGAGCATAGAGCATAAAGAAGAAGTACATCCCGAACAGGAAGCCAGTCGGATAAATTTAATAATAAATTCATTAGCAATAGATACTGGGGCAAAACATTTGACTGCCGTCTCATGTCAGTGGTCATCTACAGATGGTACAGGTGTTAGAAGTGATGTGTTGTTGTCTTGTTCAAGCAGGAGAGTCAACTGGCAAGATTAAATATGTGGGTCTTTAAAGCAGAGGAACGTCAACAGACAGTACAGCATTAAGATTACTCAGCCAGCTACGGGTTTTGAACCCCTGACCTACCAGACACGAGCACAGATCTCAGACCTGTTGAGGTATAGTCAGCCCCAGGCTAACATTCTCATCAAACAAAACCACACAGAGGTGTGTTATTCTGCCAGTTTCAGGGTAGGAATTTCTGACCGTAAAGCTAAGGAGAAAGATGCTATTAACTGAAGAATGAGAGAGGCCTGGAGGGAAAAGGCCAGCTACATCCCACGGATCACTGTAATCACTGCAGCTTGGCGGGTTGCTCCCATCTGCCATGGCTATCACTAGTCCATCCAGTCTGACTGTGAAAGTAAAACACAATGAAGGGAAGTTTGACTTTCTGAGGGAGAGGTGTGGTGTCGCTATGGGAACAGTCTTTAGCAGGGATGTCGTTACTTGGTCATGGAGAATCATAACTGCATGTGTGTTCCACATGTTTGCTGTTCATAGAGCATGACCTTTTTGCGTTTTTTTATATAATGTGGTCACAGCTGTGTTTCCGTTGGTCAAATTCAAATCACATGTTTGTGCTACGTACTGTGCAGAGCAGTGGCAGCAGACAACTGCGTTCGTACAAACAAAGGCATGGTTATTATTTACTGACTATTAACTCGAGCACAGGAAGGCGACAAGGGCTTCTTAAATAGAAACACAATAAACCAAAAAGCCCAACAGAAGCAGCAGACCCTCCTGTCACGCTTCTCCTCCAGCTTTCCTCTCAGCAGTTTGCCCGACTGACCCCAATCAGAAATCCTGAGAAGGCAATCTGACTAAGTGCGGCCGGCTGGATCTCATTACCTGTAAACACGGGGCCGGCGATCTTGCGGCACACATCACCCCCCCACCCCATTTCAGCAACCCTGGGTCTCTGTCAAACCTCAGACCTCAACTAGGAGACATGTTGGCTGTCTCCACAGCAGGCATGTCATTAAAAATGGGATAAACATCACCAAGAAGGCACATGTGCTTTTCGTTTTTGTTTAATCGTGACTATGAAACCTTTGTGATGGCTCAGTATAACCATTAAGTCACAGTCAAGCTGAGCATAGTGAGTGGCTCAGTGGGTTAGTGCGTGTGATCCAAAGGTCATCTGTTCGAATCCTGTGTTTGGTGGAATGGCCACGTTGACAGTGGGCCCTTGAGCAAAGCCTTTAACCTCCTAAAAATTTCTTCTGGGGGCACCAGATAAATACCTGACCTTAAAGAAGAGCAAGATATGTGAAAACTGAAGAGTTCCTATGTACCTGTACAAGTGACAATTAAGATTCACTTCATTTGTAGTGGCGTTTTATTCATTAAAAGTAGCAGATCATGGTACCATCTGGGAAGTTGTGTCTAGCTATCTGTTTGATTCTTTGAACTGTTTACAGATTAACTTCAGTTGAGTAAGCATGACCATTCAAACACTGTTACATCAACACCTCCTGACTAAGCTACCCAGGTCACACAATGGACACTTTCAATTGTATGCCTATGCTATAATAAAAGCCAACGGTGGAAATACCAGCACTGAACATCTGGACACTATGCTTTGTTCTAGCCATAAAAAGGAGGCTTTCCAGAGTTAAAAGGGATGAATTTCTGGCATGTTTATGAGCTCCAGTGCTGTTCAGTTGCTCAGCAGTCATTACAGTTTACACATCAGGATGCATTGCCATCTGTCACTTTACTGCACTGTGTACAGATATTGAGGATTATTGTTTAATGTTTTCTCTCTTTATAATCATGTCCTCTAATTCACAGTCTTGAAGTTAGGCAAGCAAGCATTTCACTGCACAGTGTGCTGAGTACAACTGTGCATGTGACAAAAAAAAGGTTGATTGACTGATTGATTGACATTTACGAATTTGCAGCAATTGCATGTATGGTGAGAACCCATCACAAGTGCTGAGGGGGGAGGGGTCTGCATTTAGCAAGAGCTAATGGGTAGCTGTTAAATAAGGGATAATTTGCTAAGAGTTTGATATAGTGCAATGTTTTGACAAGGTGTAACAGATACTGAATTGTTGGGTGACGGGATGTGCATGAGGCTGGGCTGGAGGTGACCTTCAGTCAAGCAGGAGAAGAAGCTTTGAGATATATATATATATACTGTATGCCCCATGGGTCCAGGTTCGGGGATTCACACCCTTCCTCCGCTCTGAGTGTGTACACTTTGTCAGTACGGCAGTCCAAAGACATGCACTTATGCTAGCTGGCATCTCTAATTTGCCCGTAGTGTGTGCATATATGTGACTTGTGATGGACTGGCACCCCATCCAGGTTGTGCCTCAGCCTTGTACCATATGCCGCCTAGAATGGGCTCCAGCCCACCCCCCAGGAACAGGACTAGGATAAGCAGTTGGAAAATATATAGAATCTTAATCAGCCTTGTGCCTCAGACATCCAACAGTAATGTGTACCTCTGATGTGTTGCTTATATATTGTTTATGTGTTGGATGTCTTGTTTTGTCCCAGATATTTGGTTTCCGCTTCAGTTGATTGGCAGAAGCTTTTCTGGTTTGTCAGGCTGTCGATTTCACACACCCCCACTACCATCCGCTCCCTCTGGCAAAGGCTGCTCTCTCTCTCACACTCTCTCTCTCTCTCTTCAGTTATACGATGTCAAACACATCTTCCCATCATCCTGTGTTGTTACGCTTGACCACAACTCCGACACGGTGGACATGAGGGATCTGCATGGATCTGCACGACATCCTGGCGTGTAGGAAGGGCAGCGTTCACCCTGGGCTCTAGGGAGAAGGTCACTGTCCCGATTTCATACGAAAACATTTATATGCAAAATGATTCAGAAAATGAACATTTGGGTATGACCCTCATGGCAGGCAAATTGTTTATATGGGGTACTCAGCATATACAAGAAGGCAAAGCCATGTAGAAATATCTTTCTGTATCTAACAATGTTCATGTGTGTATCTACAACCTCAGTCTCTGCTTCTTCCCCTCCCAGCCAATTAGGAAACACTCCGGTGAACCGATGTTCTGACCTATTGCTACACTGCAAAATCACTACGTTATTTAAGTGGCTGATTTTGTTGTATAGTGATTACAAGGATGAAAAAAAGCGAACCTGGAAGAGCAAAGCATGGACTCATATTCCCGTTCTGAGCTATTTCTGGGCCTGTTCTTAATCGGGGTTGTCTCTGGGCACCATATTATTACATTGTAACATGTAACTGGGATCTTGCAGAATTGGACATCTTTAATCCAAGATGTCTTTCTGTCCTGCTAATCTGGAGTAGAATACGAATGTCATATTAGTCACTTCTTATGCACAGCAAGAGTGATGCACGATAATAGTCGATCCTGGATTTTTTGGACAAGAATCTGTCCTGGGTCTCCTGGACAAGTGTCTATCCTGGTTTTCTGGAACAAGGGTTGATCTTGGCTCTCTTTGATTAGGGTCAGTTATGGTTCTCCTGGATAATGGTTGATCCTGGTTCTCTTAGGCTTCACTGTTATCAGCTCTTTATCGGCTGGTTTAGACGATAAACCGAAATTCAGTGATGGCCCATGGGGACTGATTGTGTCCGAACGGTTTGTAGAGTCTCGATAGCCGTTCCAGGAATGCTGATGCTCCAGTGAGGCACATACCCCCTCCCCACCGACTGTGCTTCGGTCTCTTTTTCCCTTGGCATAAGGCCACCGTGACATGCTGTCAGGAAAGGAGGCATTCTGAATGCCAGCGGGGCGCCAGGGCCGCTCTCCAGAGGCGACTCCACTTACGGTTACCCGATCATGTCCAGGTATCTCACCTTGCAGTCTGGGAGGTGCCCCCCCCCCCCTCTGAGGGATATGTGAGATCACCCATGCAATCTGCACCTGAGACTCCAAAGAAGTGTGGTAGCATGCTTAGCTTGGGGTGTGCATATATAAATATTACATACATATTTCAACAGATGCTTTTATCCAATGCAATGCACATTTGAGAATCAGGCTCAGCCAGTCCCTGGACATTAAGGGCTATGCTCAAGGGCCCAATGGTAGAATAAGCTTCCAATGTCAAGGACAGCGTCCTATCCTACAAAAGGATATCCTGTATAAGTGTGATAACATCATTTCACATCCTCAAGCGTAAAGGCGACATGGGAAGTTCTTGTGTTCAACTAGGCTGAAATTTTTGTGAAAATATTGTGGACAATGGACATGTCACGTTCAAACTGGGAAAAGGTAAGGATTTCTCAATGCTGAGAGGGTTGTTTTATGCAAACGTGTCACACATTGTGGCTGGTCAGCTTAGGACCATCACTAGCCTGAACTGTTAACATTCACTGGTCCTGCAAGCCCTAAGTGAAGTGAAGTTGAAAAATGGGACCAGGTTTCCAGTTTAAGACACCCAGATAATGCGATTGGAAGTCAATTTACTTGTGCATGTACGTGTTCAGTCGGACTCAAACTGGCCTAGGCGCTCTGCACATGCTCCACAGTTTCCCACCCAGGGCTTTGACCCGGAAGTAACAGAAGAATCCGGTACACAGAAGAAGCTTGCAGCATAGCAGAGGACTTACAGCACGTACAAAATGTACAGCGCTGTAAAGCTGTCCAATTCACCGGTCAATTAAAGGGCGCTTTTCCACCGCACCAGATACTGTACTTTAGGTACTTCAGGAAGGTACCAAAAGTATGGTACTTCAAGGTGTTGGTTTTCCACTGGCGTAAAGACTGGTACCGGTGCCGAATGACTTCACAATGCAAGGCGGGTATTTTGTACTGAATTCTAAAAAATGGCTGTAGTAGGAGTGGACAATGTGCAATATTAATACCAACATCGCATGTTATACACATGCAATTCTTACATCACTTGTCAGCTGGATTAACATCAGGCTTTTTCTTATCTTCAATTTAGTATGGATATTATAGTATAGTGATTTTAGGTTTTGTTAAAACATTTTTACTCTGTCATAGGAAAAAAAACTTAGCTAGCTTCGCAGTTGTAATGATCATTCCTTTCCAAGATTGTCTGGTATATGTTTAAAAATCAGTTTAAAGTTTATCTCAGCTGCGTTTGCATGAGCGCTGCGTGCGTTCTCTGAGACAATCATAATCATTTTCATCCTTGCTGTTTAAATCACTCCTAGACGGGTTCATGAGAAATTCCTTTTTGTTTCATAAATACCCCAATATTTATTACAACAAAAACACATTGGAATATTTGAAAAAATTTGAGTACAGTGCTGTCATAATGTATTTTACATCTGGATTTTGTATCTGTTCTTCCAACCAGATCGCAATTAAAGCTTGTGTCACTTCATTTGTCCACGAACCCATTTTTATTAATGTTACCATTTTTGTACGTCTGTGGCATAATGGGTCAACTGGAAAAAGCCCGATACTAACAAGCTGAAAGGAGCCATATCGCCACCTACTGTAGTGGAGTCATACTTCGCTCAATAAATCGATTCCCCTCCCATGCATGTATACTGGGACAAGGACAGTAGTCTGATTAAATGGCGCAGTCAAGCCATAACCATAGCCATAACCATAGCTCGACAAAGCTGTGCATGTGAACACAGTGACTGAACAGGCTGGTTTTTCCTTTACTTTCTTTTTAATTCCATTTTGGCCCCGCCCTGGCTCATCCCCCATGTTGCAGGGTCTCCTTGTCAGAGCGACACCTTTTTGCAAAATAGTTCTGCATACCCACAACATGCTGTGGGCCGTCGCGGAGGGCACGGCATGTAGGGTGGAGGGCTATGGTACCCTGGGGGTGTCTGGCATGGATAAAGTCATTCCCACATTCATACAAAACTAACACCGGACCTTTCGACGTCTCTGCATGTTTGACTTACACACTCTGTGCTATTTCAGAGGACAGAGCGGCTTGAAGAATTATTAACATTTTATCACATGTGTGAGTCAAGCCGCTTGGATTTCAGTCCTTCACGCTTGGGAAGGAATGCATCGCCATCACAGCCGATACGCGCGGCCGCGGGGAAGGTGTCGCGTGGGAGGAGCGGGTCGTTCCGAACCCAGATTACAAGGCAGTCTCAGCGCCATTACAAGAGACACATGTTCTGCCACGACAGTGGATAATTTACCTGATTAAATAATGACGGTATTCGGTAAATGAGCCTCTCACTCACGATGGCCCTGTGACTTGTTTCATTAGTGCCTACAGAGCCCTAATTTCAGGGAGAAAGGAAAAAAAGAGCTCTAATTAATTTCATCTGCACCTCCAGCCTGCACATTAATCTACATAAAAGAGAAAAGGTACCTAACGGCAACCAACAAAGGTAACATTAACGACAGCATGGAGAAGCATGAAATGGGAGAGGGGGAGACCTGTATTTATGACTTGATGTGGGAGTGGTCTTTTTTTTTCTAGACTGGTTGCTTTTCAAAAGCATCTTCGCTCGACAGTTTTAATGCAACCCATTAGCACAACTTCAATGGTATCCTTTCTTCTCAGGCGTCGTGCGGAGAAGACAAAGAGGCAGGATCGTCTGATCGGCAGGCCGGCAGTCATTTGGGGTGCGGATTCCGCTTGGATTCATCGCCGCTTCAGGCGTCAGCTGGGAAGCTGGGTTTCCAAGACTCACGTGCTGGAAGCTCTCAGAGAATTTCAGAGCCAACGTCTGCTTCCCCTGTGGACCAAACTGCAGGCAGATCTCAAGTCTCTTTTTCATGTACAGGTATAAAGCTGCAGCCTACTTTGATGTCATCTGCTCCCAGGCAGCGATGAAGGCTCACTGTGTATTATCCCTGATTTATGGCTTCTAATTATATTTTTTGCTTATAGGAAATGAAGCCTGAGATAATTAGCAGGCAGGATGGAGGGCCTTGGGTCACAGATTACTGTACGATGGCAAAAGAGACAGGCACTTCAGTGACTCCGAGGCCTGCAGGCCCGGTGCTTGAGTCATGCTCATTTATAACGTTTAAAATATCACCAGACAAGAAGCAAACACTGTAGCCCTGCTATGAAACATTCATGCTCTGAGACGGAACTTGACAAAAGTTTGTGGCACCAGCAGCTCAGACGGTACGTGGAGTTTCTGTAGCTGCATCAGCGTGAGACTTCCTCGCCGGTCACCTGACAAGTCCTCCTTGTATATGTCTGAGTGACACCCCACCCCCCCCCAAAAAAATAAATGATTAAATAGAAGATGCTGGCACTGCTTTTCAAATGCCTTCCTCCTCCCCCCAGCCAAAGGAACAACGTGCCAATTGTTGAGCAGGTTTTCCGGACAACACAGACCTTCTGTCTTGGCTCGTCCCCATATCTGCCATTGGAGTTCCACTCATCCCTCGTTACCGGGATTAAAAACAGGTGGCTCGTTTTCCTCCCCAGGAATGTCCTGCCATCCTTGTTCCAGCCGGAGACACGTGAGGCACGGTCATTTGCCGTCCGATTCTCCGGGACCCTCTTAACGCTGCGGAGGCTCGGTTACTTATCACATTTTTTTTGTTCTTCCTTCCTGTGCAAACAGACTAACAACAAACATCCAGACAATATTTCACTTTCAGTTGCTTATAAATCTAATATGGGTCAAGGTTTAAAGTATGATGTAATGTCTGATTAATTTGCTGGATCCACTCTGCCTTTCCTGTGCCCTGCTCTGTTTGGACCAGTAATGAAAGAGCAAAAATAAAGAGAAAAAGACTCCAAAGTATGCATGAGGTAATAAATGCAGCCCCCTGGCTGCTACTGCAGACCCCAGACCTGTGCTTTGCTGAAGTGCATTGCAATTCTCTCTGCTCTCTGCTCCAGAGGCAAAAAACAGCTGCTCTATACGGTGTCTGCACCAACCCCATTGCTGTAGGCCCCTTCTCCAGGGAGCAGGGAGAGCTCTTGCTGTAATCAGACCACCCGGGCGGAGTGAAAGACAGTCTGATTGTTCCGCTGAATGGCAGCCTGAGAGCCCCCCCCCCCAACCCCCCCGTCAGGGTCCGCGTGACAGAGGGTTGCCATTCAGCATGGGATTCCCAGCGGCTTACCAGGGCTGTACTATTGGGCATGATCATGATTACTGGGGAAAGAGACACCCTCAGTCTGCCAAGAACAGGCAGAGGAAAGACGTTATTCAGAAAGAAGTTATTTAGACCCACACTTGGTGTTTTTCCAGATACCTTTGATTTTGACTCATTTTTTTGGTCTGACAGAATAATCCAGTACATTTGCATTTATAACTGGCCTGCTCACTGTGTCTACTCAATAACTTGTGCTGTCTGCATATTTTTATATGTTTTAAATAACCTGCTATTAAAATTAGGTTTTAATAGTAAAGCACCTAGGACCTTCTCCTGCCTTCTGCCCTAAGATGCCCCTTCTTCAGTCCATTGAACTGCCCTGTCCTGTTCAGTCTGCCTCACAGTAATCCTTGACCTTGCTGGCTCGTTTAGTTTCACACATCGATCACCTATATTTCAGGCTTTAGATTTAATGGGGACAGCTGGTGGCACGATATGTAAGTGTGCATACTCCACTTGAAGGTAGTTTAAATCCTACACGAAACTTCTTTGACCTAGGAACTTGACTCGAATTAAATCAGTTCGATGGCTTGTTGCACAAATGTCTAAAAGCAATTAAAAGTTCCCCAAGCACCTGATAGTAATAGGAAAACTACATTTATTCACCCCTGAAGATAAACAAATTCCACTATACTGGAAGAGAATGTCCAGCCTGATCTTCTCAGTCCTTTTACAGAAGCCCCTGCCTGAGTGTGCGGGGAAATAATGGTCTTTTCTTTATGAAGACAGTGGTTGCAAACAGTGGTGAAAAACGTATACAGTTTTCATGCTTACGTGAAGATACAGGTACCACACCAGAATGTTACTGAAGTAAAAGTATATCAAGTAAATGCTACTTAAGTTAAAAATATCTGGTTTTACAAGTATTCAAATGCCAAAAGTAAAAAGTAGGCCAATTACGCATTCAAGTTGATTGATCTTACTAAAAATAACATATACTTTTAAATTCACTCGGGCAGGTAACCATATAGTATTGTTAATTACAGTGCGAAAAAGGAGGAAAATTGAGTCCAAAAAACTAAACAGATATTTTCTTTTTATTCAGAAATGTGGTGAAACTTGCCAAGCTTGCTGGTACAGATTAGTGCGATGATGTTACATTGTTTTTACTGTGAGGAACGTGAAAGATCAAGCATTGGGCCACGAGAGGCTGCGGTAAGCAGTACTGGGGCCGTCAAAACCAGCACTGTATGTATATTTTATGCATGTATTAAACATTGTGTGTGTCACCTACTGGTCTTTGAGTGTCGTCTGCAGCTTTGGCAAAACTCCTAAAAACTCCCAAAACTTTCCCATTTCATTTCTTATGCCGACCCCGCAATATATCAAAACCGCCACGGGGAAAGTCGCGATGCAGGAGGGTCGATTGCTTAAACATGTCAGGGGCGGCTAGCCTACTTTGAAACCCCTTATAAGTGGTAAGTGAGCCAACAAAATCCCCTGCCCTTCGACGTGGGAAATGACTGATCACCACCATTATTTCAGTAGCTGTGTCACTAGCTCAAGTGCTGCTAACTTTAAATATGCATAAAATTTAAATGTCGACCAGCAGTATCGGTTTGTTAACTGAAATGTCGTGCATCACTACATATTGCTTTTTCAATCTTAATAAAGACAATATGTGATGGAAAAACAATAATAGGCTAAAAATATTAACAGAGAAATATATTTCTCGAGAATCATGGCAGAAAGTCTCAAACTAGATCCTGAGTGAAAAAAATATTGATTTATACTTTACCCAGAATTGTGCATCCCTACGCAAACCATTGTGCTGCATGCAGTTTGCAAATAGTTTTATATTTTTAACTGGGTGAGTAACAATGGTCTTGGGCAGAATGTTTCAGAGTAAAAAATCATTATCATCATGATGAATTATGTTGCTTCATTCGAAAAAGACGCACCCTTTACTTGTACATAGCTAATCAGAAAGCCACGATTATCGGCAATAAACAGTTACACGTGAAAGCACACAGCAAAAGTTTTTTTACAGTAAACAGGAAAGTGGCACTGATTTCTGCACTTGATGGTAGACGGGGGAGGAAGGTGGACCTAGGCAAGAAAGTATTACTTTGGCCCCTTGATCAACACTTGGTTCCAGACTAGGTGCAGTTTTGCACCATGATGATGAATGCATTTGGGTGTCCAGCACTGGCTGAATGACACTTTTTGAGGACTATCGCTATCTGTAAGGAGCTTTCAACTCATAGACATGTAACCATTTTAAGTCCTACTGCAATCTGGCTTCTAAACCTGCTGCTTTTAAGACAACCGGGCTTTTGAAAAAGCGATGTGTTGCACATCTGCTCTGAAGCTTTTTATAGTAACCAGCCTCAGAATTAAAAAAAGGAACTTCCTTTCTCCAACATGCCCCTGAGATAATGATGAGTCCTAAGGAGTTACCACAGGCTATTTGTCCGATGAGCTTCAGCTCAAAGCTGCCCAGCTGACAGGGTCCTCGGAATACATCAGCTAAAGGTGCACAAAGCACTTTCAAACAGTCACAGGAGCAGAGAGAGAAGCTGGGGGGGTGAAGTCTGGACCTGACACCTAACCCACATCGATGGTGGTGTGTGGCTTAGCATTTTAGGACATGTGTCTGTGAATGTCACTAGTTCACATCCTGTGGGCCTCACGTGAGATCCTGTCCGACCGTGTTTTCTCAGTTGGGTATCGCTTTGAATAAGCGACCGCTAAATAAAGATGATGATGTAATGCTTTGGAGAACCAGGGAAAGTAAGGTTGTGAGAGGGGAAAATAAAAGAAAAGAGCAAAGATGAATGTGTGTGTTCCCCCTAGGCTGTAGCGCTGCCTGTGGAAGTGGATCAGGCCTCTATGCGATTAGCACTGTGGTGTGGACCCGCCCAGCAAAGCCGGGCACATTCAGGCAGGGCATCATGGGAAATCTCTCCCTTTGCAAAGGGCTCTCCTGAACACAGACGATGACTGAAAGACTCGGGATTACATATGAAGTGTGTAAGCTCTTGGGGTTTTTTTTAGACTAATATTGTTCATGAGTGTAGTTCAAAGAAACGTGAACCCAGTGATAAAAAATTCATGAACATAGGTATAATCAGGACAATAAAGCAGTGAATCGCACAGTTTCTTCTGTTGCAAGTAGATGAAAAGTAACCACTGAAAGGCACGATCACACATTCCTTTCTGTTTTTCCATCCTTCCCCTCGATCCTGTCAGCCCCCCCACTCTGATCCCATGTTGATACTCTGCTCCCAGCGTGCATGGCCCACAGTCCCAGCTTCCTGCCAACTTCGTGGTAATGGAGAGCACTTTCTTTTTTCCTGCGGCCACATTCCAGCAGCATGCACCCGCTTAGTCTTCCGTCTCATTTGGTTCATCGGAGTGGTGGGGGAGGGAAGAAGACGGTCAGACTGGCCTCAGCCTGACACACAGTATTCGTGAGGAGACAGACACGGGGGGAGGAGTCTTCCAGCACATGGTGGATGGGCTCACGATTACCTATGATCCGCTTGGCCCTCCGCCATCCCCGGTTCCCACAGAGGCAGCCGGGGCTTGTCAGTAGGCTCATCAGTGAGCTCATCAGTGAGCTGATCTGTGGGCTCATCAGTGAACTCATTAGTGAGTTTGTCAGTGGGCTCGTCAGTGAGCTGATCTGTGGGCTCATCAGTGAGCTCATTAGGAAGTTCATCTGTGAACTCGTCTGTGGGCTCATCAGTAAGCTCGTCTGTGAGCTCGTCTGTGGGCTTATCAGTAAGCTTATCAGTGGGCTTGTAAGTGAGTTCATCATTGCGCTTGTCATGCACTTGTCAGTGGCTGGAAAGTGCGGACAGAATGAGCCCCACAGGCCTTGACTGTCATTTTGCAGCTGTTTATAACAGCCCCTTTTGCTGAGTACCAGCAGCTTTCAGCAGCTGTCGCCTTGGGATGAATCTGCACACTGGCTACACAGTCTGGTGAGTCACTCATTCTGGACTGATGATCTCCAGCTGCATGCTGGCCACAGCCCGAAAAGAGCATAACTTTAGGCTGACCATGGGGGGAAACCCGGAACATGTTTTATTTTATGGATGTCAACAGGTTGAGGCAGTTTCTGAAGAACAAATTTGGTGCAAGTATTCAAACTATATGAATGAGGTCATTTCAAGAAACTAAAACCCACGCCCTTTAATTTCAGGTGTGGCTGTCTCTTTTCTGGATACTTGGCACTACAGCAAAACTGCAAAATTTGGCAAAAGCACTTGGCACATTTGGCAAAAGTGGCAGTAAAATACCACTGAAAGGTGGTATTTTAGTCTAAGTCTGTAGGGTCAGGACAGTTTGCCACGAAAGCTATCATCAAACAGCATAAACAACACACTCCAAAAATGAATTTGATCCATTTTGACACACCACATTGCCAAAGCTTTCACAGCACAGTGGCTAAGTTAAGGTGAAGTTAAATCACAATCCGCCTTTATATGACCACTCGCTTCACACCAAGACGCTAAAACGCCGCCAGACACTTATTAGATGGAAATTTCTGCCATCTAGTGGTTGATATTAAAATGACACAGTTTTGCGCGTGTTTCTCCGAAATGAAGGTATTATTTGCCTACCCTGCTCAGAATAAGCGGTTGGAAGATGGATGGATTATTTTCCTAATAAAAACAATTGACATTCCCATGGACTTTGAAGGATTCTTGTATTTTTTGTTCTAATCCAGTGAACACGGTTTAGGAAAAAATATTGAATGGTTTTGGTAATGAATGGTCACTCAACTTGTTAGCAACACAAAAATAATCTACTCTGCAAAAGACATGATGTGATAACATTAAACTGTATAAGAATATGCTGTTGTCTGGTATATATAAAAAATAGTACAAGTAAAATACCTTAAAGGACCATAAATATTTGGACAGAGACAAAGTTTTTCAATTTTTAAGTTCTGTACATTACCACAATAAAGTTTAAAAGAAACAAATCAGATGCAGTAGAAGTGCAGACTTTCAGCTTTAATTCAGTGGGTAGAACAAAAACATTGCATAAAAATGTGGGGAACTAAAGTCATTTTTCTACACAATCTCCTCCTTTCAGGGGCTCATAAGTGTCAGGGTCAGCACCCATGTGTGTCCCATTCTGTGTCCCTTCCCCATTTAGCCAGCAGGCATCACTGGCCATCCTGTTCCTCATGTCAGTCTTTGTGTTTCCCCTGTTTGCTACCAGCCGCATTTTCTGTAAACCAACCTGTCGCTGGAGGGTTTATTTGTAACCCTCTACAACTCGCCTATTTTTGCTGATGTCTAAAATAGCCCCCAGTCACTATGCCCGGGTACGGGTCTCCCAAAGTGCTCGTCTGCGCTCCATGGGACTGTCCACTGTGGCTTCTTCAAAAACGCTTTCCAAACACCCCATCAAATCGCCGCTCTCAGGATGGCTACAGATGGGCCCTCGCTTAAGAGCCTCTCCGCCACGCTGAGCAGGTGATCCACTCTCAGAGGTGCTTTTGACAGCCTCGCCCCGTGTAGATTTACAGGCCGGGTTGCTTGAATACAGAAAAGCTTTTCTTCATCAAAAGGGACATCTGACACCACTGGGGGAAAGCTGATGAAGAGGCCAGTGTTAAGTATTCTATTATACTGGTAAAAAAGGATTTATCTGTTAGCTGAATTGCAAATACAAGCTTCCTAGAGAATATTAATACAACAGGCTGAGAACTTATTCTTAAAATAAGAAAGTGAGTCATTTCCTGCTAGTGACAAGTCTATGATCCTTGCTCCATATATTACACTGTACAGTGACTAAAAGAGTTAACTGCATGCCAACTGCATGCGTCACGCCTTGAAGGTAAGATTTCCACATTCCGGGTTGGTGAAATTTGTTCTGCAGTTTTTTCCCTCTCTATCTGCCAGAGTGGAGCTGAAGTTTGAGTCAATAAATATTCAATTTGAGGAGCTGGATGAAGCAGCGGCGAGGGTCTCTGACCGGCTGGAGAAGCACAGGAGTACCTTAGACCAGCAAGTCCACCAGGACCAAGTGTGGGTGTCTCTACTGGAGGACCAGTAGGTTCGCATGACAGGTTGAAGATCCCTAATCTTCTATTTCTAATGAATGTGGTGCTGTGGAGATGCAACAGCAGCTTCTCCAATCTTTCCTGCAATGGTAGGTTAACCACCTTGGAGACGAACCTCTTCGTGACCTATGCGATGGACACGCTGCGCCGCTGCCACTCATTGGTCTTGGGGAAGCTTCCAGACCTGGCCCCAAGCCTGCCCACGGTCGCCTCGGTTTTACACAGGAAGGCCAGGAATCGGCAGGTCCGCCTGGCTTGGGAGTCTGCTCTCCAAGACCTGGGGCTGAGAAGCGCTGACATCACGGCCTTGTGTGCCCTTTTCATCATGCATGGCTGCCAAGCCGAGTGTTTTGGGCCAGCCCAGAGGCAGCATTATACAGGGAAGGTGGAGGTGCTCATACGGAGAGCAGTGACTAACCCAGCTCTGAGAGACGGTTTGCTGAGGGCAGTGCGGGTGGTGGAGGTGGGAAGTGCTGGCACAGTGATGAGCGATGCTCTCGAGCAACGAAATCCAGGCCCCTGATCTCAATAACAGGATGGTGGGAAATGTTCTGGAAACACCAGGAATGGATAAAAGATACACATGCATAACGTTACATTTTGTTTTATTATATTTTCTAAATTTTGACAATAAAACAAAAATAAATATTTAAATGTTGAAATGGTCAATTAAATAAGTAAATAAATAAAAAACATCCCGTGTTATATGTTTCTGAATTCTTTCGTGCGAGGTATTCTTTCAAAGGGCCGGTTAGCTCAGTTGGTTAGAGCGTGGTGCTAATAACGCCAAGGTCGCGGGTTCGATCCCCGTACGGGCCAATTATTTTTATCTTGTCACGCTTCCACATAAATTTCTTGCTGAAATAATGACTGACATGAAATTGCTGGCAAGGGCCGGTCAATCGTGACTACGGCTGTAGAAGTTAATGCTATTATTAATTTCACAAGGGGAGCCACCAAAAAACAGTAGGGCTCGTCCGGGATTTGAACCCGGGACCTCTCGCACCCAAAGCGAGAATCATACCCCTAGACCAACGAGCCGATACCGATCTGATCTTGCTAGAAGCTTAAATAGTGTGTTTGCAAGTTTTATTGTGTAGTGTTTTAATTGTGTAACTTTCTCCAGTGACCGCAATAGTTGTAATATAAATTTAAGAAATACCGTACATTGTTTACTATATGCATCGATACTAAAGTGATATTATATATAGTAGTTTCGTTAAGAACGTTCTATGCGTCGCCGGCTGAGTAGGACCTCGTGGCGCAACGGTAGCGCGTCTGACTCCAGATCAGAAGGTTGCGTGTTCGAATCACGTCGGGGTCAATTTTTCGTCCCCAGACAGTAATTCATCGCCAAGTGCATTAAAAAGATATGCAATTATTTAGTATAGGAAAATAAGCAGGCATGCCTAACTTCAGCTGACGCAATGTGATGGTTTGAATGCACCAGGTCCTACGTTCTTCACATAGCCTTCAGTTGGTCAGGGTTCTTCTGCTCCCATCACCCTTAGTACTGGTGCCCCCCCCCCAGACTGTGTTCGGAGCCTACTGCTGTACTCTTCGTACATGGATTTGTGTGGTTAAACACAGCTCAAATAAAATAATTGTATTTTGTACCTTGCATGTGACAAGGTTATCTGGTTAATGGTTATCTTACTCACAGTAAGGCATGCAAAAGGTGGGCTCGTCCGGGATTTGAACCCGGGACCTCTCGCACCCTAAGCGAGAATCATACCCCTAGACCAACGAGCCGTTAGGACAGCGATGGAACTATACCACCTTTAAAGAACGTAGGACAAGATGGAATATGTTTTTTATTTTATTCCGATGTTAGACATATAGACATTATTTCACATTATCATTTCTGATTTTCATAATGAATGTGTTACACATTGATGAACAGTTCTTATGAGATCGATGTCTCGCTAACAAAATAAATCTTACTATAAAGTTATACGATAATGTTTATTACTATGCACCCATTTAAATGCCATTAAAACATAAAATATGAATATATAACAGACTATTGAGGTATAATCTATATCCTACATAAAAATTATGCACCGTAAGCGTTGGTGGTATAGTGGTTAGCATAGCTGCCTTCCAAGCAGTTGACCCGGGTTCGATTCCCGGCCAACGCATGTTTTTTCTTAGAATTCATAAACTACTAACAGCCTTTTCACTGGCGAGAAACAACACATTTATACACATTTATTAAATATAGTTAAATGCATCTAAATAAACAAATATTTACGAATCAAACATTTAAATGTTGTTAAAATATGATAACGTGTAGGATATAGAAGAAGAAACCGGTGAGACGGGAAATTGTCCCTAAAATTAATGCTTTGTTTTTGTTCCGCATATAATTTAGTCACGCCGGTTTCTTGCCCCATTCATTAGTAGGGGCGTGTCGACTTTTTGGATGCTACGGATGCTCGAGTGTGCACCGCCCATTCCTAAACTATGCCCCGACCGGGAACACTATGTTGTCAGTAGCAGCTGATCGTGATAGGGAAGTACATATAACTACAGAGACGTAGAAAACCCTTTTAAAATTCACCCATCCGAGATGGCATCCGAAGAGCTGGCCAGAAAGTTGCAGCGCAGGTTAGAAGTGGAACAGAACGCTTTGGCGGACCTGTGCGCACCCTGCGCCCCGGCCAAACTGAGCCAGGGCGAGGGAGAAGAGAAGCAGCCCGTGGTCAATGGGAATGCAACTACAGAACTGACGGAAAAACTCAGCCGGAGACTGGACATTAACGAGGGCAACACGGAACCAAAACAAGTCAAGGTGTTTAACCCATACACTGAATTCAAAGAGTTCTCCAGAAAACAAATCAAGGACATGGAGAAAATGTTCAAACGGTGAGGAACCATTGTTTCTTTAGATGCGAATGTGATTGGGGGGTTATAAAGCAAGTTTACGTCGGAATTTTGATTAATTTCTACTTTAAGTAAATAACATTCGTCAACATTCATGCATCAACTTATTTTATGTTGGCTAATTCAGAAGCAAGTTAACCTTAATCTAATTTCACTTTGCTTTTTGCACAAATGCAGGATATTGAAGTAAATTCACCTGAAGTATTGTTTTACAATTTGTTGACCAGTTGGATGTCTCCGTTTCCCCTTAAATCTTTACACTAAAATCCTTCTCTTGTTTCTGTGAGATATTTATTGATAAAGTGCCAAGTGTCATGGAAATAATTTGCCTTGTATGCAAGGTTTTGTGTGTACATCAGTTGTGCCAGGCACAATGTTTTCTCTTGGGCAGTCTTAGTTGAACTTCAGTTGTGCTACTTTTCTTATTATTTCTAGGACAAGGCCCACTTTCTTGAGTCCAGTGTCTCAGTGACAGGTTTTCTGTTGGACTCTTCCTCTCCCTCTGTCACAATGGTACCTTTGTACCTTTTAGCGAGCCAGAGCTGAGGGGAGAGCCATAATATCTGTCATCTGTCCATTCTGCAGACCATTTGCGTGTCTATCCACTCCTCCCCACCCCCCGACACACACACACACACACACAGAGACAAACAAACAAACGGTCGGCCAGTCAAGATAGGAGAACTAAAGGTACACAAACACTTGGGGACATTTCCCAAGAAGGCCTGAAATGGAGGAAGGGATCAGAGTGTGGAATCAGTCTCCCTGAAGGGGTACATGCTGTTTTTGTGTAACTGCCGGGCAAGGCTGCTATTTGCATTGTGTGTTCAAATGATAAGTAGTGCTTATGGCTGTGAGTGATCCCCCTCCCACAAGCACTGTCCGGCTGCCCCAGATCCACGTCCCCTTCAGGATGCCATGGGGTGTCCTCTCTTTTGCCTGCATTTTCAGCAGTCTCTTTCCCTCACTGCAGTCACTGGGATCTCCCAAGTCTTTATTATTGACTCCTGCTGGCTGCACGCTGCCCCCATCCCTGCCACTCATTAAGGTGGTGGTCACAGCAACAGAGAAAACTTTGCAAGGGGCATATGCCTTTCTTATGGAATCCTTTGAATAATTCATCCTTAACGGAGTACACACTAGTGGCCAATATTGTGGAAACTTGTAGTGTTTTTGACATTATGCTTTAAAAATTACTACACAAAATTGGCAGTAATGTTTTTAAACGATCAAAGAATGGTATCATACATTGGATGGCTAAATAAGTAATCGGAACAATGGTTTCATAAAGTTCTGCGATCTCTAAAAATTGGAAACGTTTCCACAATTTTGACCGCTAGTGTGGATATGAAATTGTTGCATGCAAAATCTCCACACACATAAATCACTTTATTTATCCAGGAAAACCTTTTTATGCTGCGAAAATAAAACTGTAGTTTGTGTTTGCTATGTAATGAGTGGGCCGTCACAATGAGAGGCTGTGATGGAACCGCTCTTCTCCGTGACAGGCTTGGCGTGGGTCGTAAGTAGGAACAATGCACATTCTCTCTCTGGCCTCCTACCCCCCCCCCCCATGCCACGACCTCTGCGCCAGGGCGGGGCTGTGCTGGAATGTGCCAGCTGGGGCGAGGGCACAGCCACAGTGACTGGGAAGGCTGCCCTGCCTGACCACGGGGCTGCACTGTTTTGGCTTGATGGCTCCTTGCCAGCTCCATCCAGACCACAGATGGGTTAGATCCATCACACATGATTGTTGGTAGGCCTGAAGTTTTCACTCCTGCTTTGTAGAGCATTTGTTTACTGTTGAGTTATTTAGAGTAAACCGCTAATTTCTTTCTACCACTAAAGCCAACGAGATTTACCCGCCTAAAAATAGGCATTCAAGCAACAGATACTGTTGAAATTCCATAAATAAGTTATAAGCCTTCCTCATGTAGTGTGTCACCTAAAACTGTCAACTACGAAAGAAGCGTAATCTACATTCCAGGTTTGTCAGTGATGTGATATATTACATAGTAATGTGTGAATCATAACCCACAATAAGCTTTCCTTTAGACCTATTTACATTCCTGAAGGAACAAAACAAAAGTTATTCTGGCTATGTAGATGAGGTAGGGACGTTCTAGAGGTCCAGTTTAAAGGAAACAGTCAAATTCGGAGTGCATGGATTTATTTCTCTGTAACTATTCTGCAACCCCACCCATTCAGAGACTGTGCCCTACTAACAGCTCTGTAAAGAGACCCATTAATAACTGATGGCACAGCCTCGGCCCCCCCACCCATCTTGCCTGCGGTCTCCAGCTCCTACTGCCAACCATCTCACTGGTCACTCCACCTCTGCGTTCACAAGCTTAAATATCAGGTGGGAGGAGTCCCCCTCATTGCCTAGAAATTCTTAAATGATCTGTACTTGGGAGGGTCCAGGTAGAGCACCAATACCCTTGGCTACCTAGTGGTCCCCTAAAATAAAATGGGCTGTACGTTGTACTATGTGTTCATTACATTAATGTCTGCGGTTCTATTCCTGGAATATGTGCCTCTTCACTGATAAAACCAAAGCTCTGTCAAATATCGGCGTCTGTGGTGTATCAATGCCACAGCACTTCACAGGCTTTCAGACAGCCTGGGCCTCTGTGAGCCTAAATGCCAGACGCGGCCACCTTGCGCCCGCATGGCCTTATCACATGTGGTTCAGCTGGTATTTCTCCCCTTGTGCTTCTTTTGAATGTAGCAGCCTATATGGCAAAAGGGGCTAGCTGATTTACCCCCCTGCAGAGAGCAATCGCCCTTCAAATACACTTGTGGTATAACGCGATAAAGGAGTCACACAAAGAATGCATTGAGCAGCCAGTACCTGGAGTAAGGAGATTACTAGACAAGGAGGGACTGTAGGATTTACTGCCCTGACTAGGTCTGACATTTAAAACAATACTGGCTAATGTGTTAAATCATCTCATGCACACTGGTACATGGATGTTTGCCAGCCATTGGCCAGACCAAAAGCAGGAGGCATTGTGTGCATGTGCCCAAGGGAAAAGTGTGTGCTCACAACTGTTGATAAAATCGGGGTTTTCCCCTTTGCTGAAAATACAACAAAAACATCCAAGATCAAACAACAAGTATTTCTTAGCATAATGCTGGCCAACTCCTCTGACTGGGAATTCACCATGTGCTTTCAATGGACTGAAGGCTGGGCTATCTCTACTCAGGTATGACTCCAGTAAAGATGGCTTTATCGATCTCATGGAGCTAAAGCTGATGATGGAGAAGCTTGGAGCACCGCAGACCCACCTGAGTCTGAAGAACATGATCAAGGAGGTGGACGAGGACTTTGATGGCCAGCTCAGCTTTAGAGAGGTGAGGGAGATCAGTGGTGGCCAGTCTGGGGACATGGCTCAGTGCAGTGTGTCCTTCATTTTATCTTCTTAATTACAGCTGAAGACCAAAAACAAATAAATTTGTTTTGCGTCATTTCATTTTCAGTGAAGATTCTGACGTTACTGTGAAACAAAATGGCAGTATGGCGCTAGTAAGCGGAATACCCCACTGGGGCAGGAACGGGGGCTGACAGGTGGTGTCCATCTGTGTCCCAACTGCCCACTTGCAGTCACTCTCTCTGAGAATCTATAAGCCCCATAGCAACAGGTGACAACTGTAGCCTGATGGGGACACAAAGGCATCCTTGTGCTGGTTCAGCCCAGTCCCAGGCTTCCCCCAGTAATATGGTGGGTTGGGGGGGGGGGTCACTATTAAGGAGAGGGGTGAAACTGATATGTGCACAAGTCAGGGGCAGAAAAGCAGTACTACTAACAGATATTTGTGCCGTTTGGACACAGGACTGGTATGTTTACTAATCATAACTATATATTAAAAATGAATACATTGAAATATGCATTAGAAGATCTAAAATCTGCATGGGATCAGAGTGAAAGGCAGTATAACTACCAGCGATCAGAGCTGTAAGTTGGGAAGGCCATTGACCTCTGACCTTGACCCCTCCCCTCCCCTCCCACCCCACCCAGTTCCTGCTTATCTTCCGAAGGGCCGCGGCGGGTGAACTACAGGAGGAGAGCGGGCTGCTGGCTTTGGCACGCCTTTCTGAGATCGATGTCTCCACAGAAGGGGTGTTGGGGGCACGCGACTTCTTTGAGGCCAAGGTACGTGTGACTAGCTTGTAAGGACTTCCTGCAGCCCGCTGCTCCTCTAGGTGACGCTTTCATTACGTTTACATTTGAAAGGTACATTCCCCTCCAGTGCTGAACAGTGTTGATCATATCACAGAAAAGCTCTGCATCCTTCTGATAAGACAAATGAGGAACAAGTAATATGATGCTGCTTTCATACAATATACAGCATGCCTTTGTGTGTTTTTCCTGATATGTGCCAGTTCCATGGATTTAAAATGATTTGTACTTTGAAGCACAGTGTCCTCTAGTGGCCAGATAGAGCTATTCAACAGCCGTAGAGGATGCTTAGACTGTATTCTCTCTCTAACCTTGTAGCATGTCTTCCTGCTGTGAACTCTATCATTCTGTTTTTGTGTTGATCACAGGCACAGGCCCTGGCGGTGGCTAGCAAGTTTGAGGCGGAGATACGGGAGGAGCAGGCGGAAAGGAAACGCCAGGAGATGGTGAGAAAACAACGACGTGAGGCCTTCAGACAGCTGCAGTCTACTTTCTGCCCTTAGAGCGTGACGAACTCCGGAGCCTAAACGTGGACGTCAGATGCATGTGGTATCACTGCTCAGAATGAATAATGGGAACACTACTGGGTTAGACGTCTATCTAGAACTAAAATCAAAATTAGGACAAAAGTCTCACACTGGGATTGTATGGTCTTAGGGCTACGTTTTGAATATTCAGTTATAGATTTTTATATTTTTCAGTTTATTGCAAATACTTTGACTAACTAAACCTAAAATGTTATAAAACTGTTCTCTAGTGTTCAGAAAAATAGTAACAGAATCAAAAGTATCGGGAGGGGTACATTCAAGTTTTAATTTTCACTTTGTCTTTTTTTTAATGTTCATCTTTGGGAGGTATTGGCACTCATTTATGACTATATTCTTATTCCATTGTCCTAGATAGACAAAAATAGGACATATTTGTAATGTGTAAAAGGTTATGCAGGCTGTGTTGGCTGTCTGTATTTTTAATGACTTGTATTTAATATTTGATATATTTGATTTAATTAGTGCTTGCTTACAATGTTTAACTTGAGTATTTAACTTTTATCAGAAGTACATATCCTTTTTAATGTTTGTGTAGCAAAATGAAATGATTAAAATGTATTTTTCCATGTGTAAAACATTAATTCTAATGTGTGTTTATTTTATGTTGAGGTACTCGCTATAGATCGTGACATTCAAAATACCTTCATTAGCTGTATTACGCAGATATCAGGAGTTTGAAGGGCACATTACAACATGTAAAAATCTAAGACCTCAGTAAGTAGCACTGGATTCATTGCAATAACAGATGTGCATAATAAAAAAAAATCAGACAGTTTAGGGACAGCTGATGAAACTATAGAAGAATTCTAGTTAAAATGTAAATATCTTTATTTGAAAAGACCCTTTCACTTTTATACTGATTGAATTTAAAGCATTAATCCCAGGAGGCAACATCTTGAAATGTACTGTTTAAACATTGTATTTAAAAGTTGCAGATGTGCAATACAACCACTTGTAGATACATGGTCAAAAAGCTGCTTCGGCGTATTTTGCACCGTGCTTTGATTTGTTTGTCATATCGCACTATAAGTTGAGGTATTGTTTAAAAATGAACGTATTACACACGATGAGATTTAGCGACATCTGCAGATGTGGGGTAGAATCACAGGGCATCCGGGTACCTGTTAGGTTATATGTGGTCATGTGACCCTTATTCGGCCATCTTGTTGTGGAAACGAAGAGAGACAGAGAGCTCGTATAGAAACCCTGTGCTGTCAGTAAAGCAGAGGTAAGTTAGAAGAGCGAAAATTGCAGCAAAATACAACTTATAGTTCAGTTATATATGTTTCGGATCGTGGTGACCCCTGCGTCGGCTCGTCCTGGTAGTGCGGCACGGATATAGATGTCCGCATGGCGTCTTGGCCGAGGGGCTTGGAGGTCTAGTTTGGGACTGGTGCCGTTTAGAGGCCGACGGGAGCCGCGGTGGATAGCCAGGAAAACCTGATGCGGCAGCAGGCTTCACAGGCCGCAGCGACTAGCCCCCAAGCCGAGAATGGAACGGCTGGATTAATTCATGAGAGTCATACATGAGTATAACTGAGAATATGTACCGGGTCACTTGGACATCCTTTTCTTTTGCTGTTCTTCATGGGTTACATATGACATTTGTTGCGGGGCTCTGCTCCCTTATTTCGTAGTGTCAGGTGAAACTACAGTACTGAGCAAAAGTTGTGACAGCTCTCGCGACGCCTCGAGCTACCTAGCGAGCCACACCGATTTAGCTACTTAGCTAGCTAGCCAAGCAGCCATGGGGTCTCGATGACAGATAATTATTTACGTTCTGGGACTAATTACGGGGTTCCTTATGGTGTAGTTAGTTAATTTGTTAGTTAGTTGTGCTCGTACAGGAGGTAGGACGGCTACGCGGTCTCCCGTGGCCCTGGGTTAGCCTGTCGGCTCGTGCATGCTATCCGCCGTGATTCGAACTTGCACGCGATCATTGAGTTTGACGGCTGGCGCGAGGGCTTAGTCCGGCCGTGCGGTCGATTGACGGTGGAATGAGTACTAGGGAGTTTATGGTTAAGTTAGGGGTTTAGGGTTAGTTTTAGCCGAGCTGGTGTTTTAGGGCTAGGGTTAGCTGAGCTAGCGTTAGGGGGGTTAGCCGAACTAGCTGCACGAAAGCCGACAGCCGGGCTAACGCCGCTCGTCCAAGGAGATCCGCGGCCGCATTCTCTTAGTGCTGTGGGTCGATGCTTTGGAGCAGTGTCACGCTGGGCATTTGGTTTGGGAAATTAATGTCAATCAGCTAACAGTTTTTGAAAAAGTTCCCGTATGGGTAAGCTCGTCGGCTAACTAACGCTAGCTGTCTAGCTGTGTCATTTGATTGGGCGTTCAGAACTTCATACGTGGTGCAAAGTTTTCAACGTGCTGATCGTACGAGCTGTAAGTTAAAGGGAATTCTTTTGTAAGTCTGTTTGGATCATAGAACGTCAGTTAGGTCGTGTTGTGGGGTGCATATGACGATGGTAAAATGTTCATCGGTATTGTCGTCAGGCTGTGGTTACTGTAAGATGCTGTCTAGTCCTTCAGATATACGAAATCGTAATTATGCTTTAATAATGCCCCAAGGTGTCTCTGTACCAAGTCGTGCTCAAGTCATGTTGGTTATGCCATCCTTAACGTTAATTAAGCTAATTAACTAAAAATGCGTAGATAAATGCCTAGTGTCCAGTTAATAATGATTGAAATGAATACTCGGTGTGCATAATTAAAATGCTCGTGAGAGATTTGAGTGATCATGCTAGCTTTCTCACTGTATGGTTGGAGAGGTGGCTGTAGTCTCTGTGATTGTGATGTTTGACACCAAACCTGCTCTTGTTCTGACAGCAAAGGGGATTCCTCTTGTTAATTTTCTTTTTGGGGTAGGTAATGGGGGTGGACCACAGACCAAAATACACTTCCTAATTGGGAAAGTAGATCCTGATTTCCTAAAATAGACAGACTGAAATCATATCCACTCTATGGAGGGATAGGATTTAAACACTGTTTTGGAACCTTCTGACAGGGAGTTAGTACCTATACAAGTGTTGTCTTAGATCATGGCATAAAGGAAGAATTTTATTTAGGACAGACAGTATGGCTTTAGGGAATGTTTTACACCCATAAAAATACCAGGTCAATTCTATAATTATTCAGTTCATTACCTGACTATTGAGAAGCCCGGAGTATGAAGTCTTGCAAAATGGGTTAATGTTATATTGCAATGGTATGTATTTTGGTACTGTAGGGTAAGGGTGGTTGGTATGTCAGTTCCACTTTCTGTGTGACGGTACCTTCATTGCTATTAAGTGAAATGTAGTTATCTTTAGATGCATTATAAAAATTGTTATAGGTTTTGTTACTGTTCATGAAGTTTAATACTTCCTTTTTTCTGTAGAACTTTATAGAATGGCGGAAACCCAGACACTCAACTTTGGACCTGAATGGTGAGTGCGGTAACATACATTTTCCTGAATACGTTACTTTTACGTTAATTTTTGTGCTGTACTGCAGCTAGTCTGTTAAGGCTTCATATTTTCATTCCTTTCTGTCTAGTGTGAATAATACTCAAACTTCCAGTTGCTATTGCTGATTCAGCTGCTCTTTCACATATGGTAATCTTGTAGGCTCATTACCTGTAGAAGGTTTGTTTACATTATCAGATTTATTCACTGCTTCCACCAATAACTGAAGCTTGCACAGCTCGCTTATCAGTTGTTGGGGATGAAAACTGGGGGAACACTGGGTGTGTAAAACTTACCCTGCCATTTGTTTCTCTCCTTTCTTTCATTCCCTGTCTAGGCTTCGTGCTCTGTCCGGTGGAGGAAGTGTCACCTCTCCTCCACTCTCACCAGCATTGCCAAAGTATAAACTTGCAGATTACCGCTATGGGAGGGAAGAGATGCTTGCACTTTATGTAAAGGATAATAAGGTAAGCTTATGATCTGGTGAGTGAGTAGCACTGGTTGTCAAAATTGTTACGGATCTACTGGCCATCAGATGCCACTTTCAGATTCTGTTTGCAGTTGCAGTTGTTTGTAGTTCATATTTTCCATTGTATGTGCTGAAAATGAGCGACACCTCTCCCCTCCCATGCTAACAGATTCCTGTAGACTTACACGATAAAGAATTTCTGCCTATTTTACAAGAGGAGCCCCTGCCGCCACTAGCATTGGTACCTTTTACAGAAGAAGAACAGGTGATGATTGCTTATCCTGTCACTGCTGTGGTCCCTGCAAAAATTATTTGGAATGTCTTTCTTATCAGGCATAACATACTATGAATAATCCACTAGCATGGCGATAACATTCAGTGTGTTTATGTTAATAGTTGTCTATTTTAATGTTAGAGGATCTTTTGGCTATCTAATAGGGTTGCAGCAACTAGTAGATAACATTGATAAAATAGTTTACGACAATTATTGTCAGTGTTAGGTTGCATTTTTGAGGTTCGCTGTGTGAATTGTGTGTAATGACATCACTAACCAATGGTTGGTGTGCTAAGCCTAGCGGTCCCCACGCTCCTGTGTCCATACTACGTTTATCCGTGGATGCAGACGGTCACAGTCAGCGTATGTGTACAGTAGTGATATTACACCAGACCAGCAGAGGGCAGATGTATTGCAACAAATGGAAGTAGTGTAGTGAAATGGGTAAAACCATTATTGAACAGTTACTCCTAGGCTAGTGCAGTACTGCAGTAATAGAGTATACCATAGTATGTTGAAATCTTGGTGACAAAATAAAATTTGCTGAGCATGGAGGCAGCTTATCGGCAAGATTCCGAAATGCCAGAATAGCACTGCTTTAGAAAATGCTGTCAAATGCTGTATACCACGGTATTAAGTACAATCATTAGCAAGCTAAATATAACAGGGACAGCAGATCTTCACTTCTATGCCACTGTATCACTTTTAATTGAGATTATCTACACTGTGTAAACGTTTTATTGCAACCGTGACATGAAATACCTTTTATTATAATTTTTTTTTTAATTTTTGCATCTGCAGAGAAACTTCTCAACATCTGTAAATAGTGCCGCTGTGCTGCGACTAACAGGGAGAGGAGGAGGAACGGTGGCAGGGGCTCCACGAGGTCGAAGTTCCTCAAGAGGCAGAGGTAAGTCTGGGCATGCCCGCCTTCAGGTTGACTGTTCAATTAGCTTATAGCAGGGTGTTTCCTGAAGTCCTTTAGAAGAGAGTCGAGTGCCAGAACTGCAAATGGCAGTTTTATGTAGGGATGCTGAAAATGCAGCACACCGCTGCTCATGTACTAATTAGCTTGGCAAGTTCCACAAGGTGGTGCTGCCCCTTCGATTACAATTAAATAAAGGAATTTGGTAGCATTATGAGCTGGCTGCTACACTCACCATGAGTGTGAACACTGTCTGATGTCTCACAGGTCGGGGCCGCGGTGATGGAGGCTTTTACCAAAGAAGCTTTGATGATGTGGAAGGAGGGTTTGGTCGAGGTGCGCGAGAGATGCATCGTTCTCAGAGCTGGGAAGAGAGGTACCAATCTGGGGTCTGATGAGTTTTTTATGTGATGCTGCCCATTCTCTGAATATGGACACTGAATAAAAGCTTCGACTTTAATACCGTTAACACTTACAAATGCGTACCACTTGTTCAGAGGATCTAAATTATTTTAGGGGTATCTAATGTGTGGAAATGCATGCAAAAGCCATTTCTCTTCTACATAGTAATTTACAAAATGAAGTACTTTCTCTTTAACAAATGGTCTGCATAATTCTGAATTTCTGTGGCATTAGACCGTTGGATGACATTTTAGCTTTATAGAAACCATCAAACCTTCATTTTTCTCCTCGTTAAGGGGGGACAGAAGGTTTGAAAAGCCAGGTCGAAAAGAAACAGGTTGGTGTAAATTTATATCTGTTTTCTACTGTACTGTGTGTCTCGGTGCACAGTCGTCAAATGTGTAGTTGGAATACTTTGTTTCATTGTGGCAAAATAGTCTGTTTTGTTGCAGTCTAATACAAGTCAAAAAATTTGGTCAGTTGTGGCTCAGGATAGCATGATACTACTTTTTTATGTTAGATAACAATACCGGTATTGTATATTTGGATATCTGCTGATACAGATACAAGTCCGATACAGTCTCTCTTTTTAAACAACAACACAGAAAATAATGTTTTGGGAAAACAACTGTCTGGATGTATTTTGCATACTTAACACTCAAATATAAAAAGTATAATTCTGTAACTGTGAAACAAATAGTGGAAACTGTTTGTAATGATCATGGTTATAGTGATCAACCGCTATTTAATCCAGTAATTAGGCCAGGATTGGATCAATTCCAATTTTGAATATTGGATTGCCGCATCCCTAATTGTGGCCAAATTGGTATGACTGGTTGTGTAGAGTCTGTGATGCTGAGAAGGGTTCGGTGCCTCTCTGAGGTCTGAACAATGAGACAGTGGAGCGTTATGAAGTGAAACAGTGAAATGACTCTCCATTAAAAAAAAAAAATTATTTAATGTACAATATACATTTCTGGGGGAAATGTTTTAGTTACAGTTAGATACCGTTTTACAGGCAGTTTTGGACATTCTCAGTTCTAGGTTGCCCAGTTACCTACTGCTTTGAATTGACAGCCTTGCAGAGCATCTCTTGTATAGCTTTCAAAATATTCTGTAATTGCTTTCAAGCTTACTTTTTTACAAGCATAATATAGTACATGAGTGTTAGCAGTATAGGTTCCATGTACTACATACAAACTGCATGGTATGAGAAGGTTTAATACTAACCTAATATAGTGGTTATTGCTTAATTTCAGCAATTTGACTTGGAAATTACATCACCTTTGACTGCATCTTAACTGCAGAGCAGTTAATGATGACAATCATTTCGGCACACCTTTTACATAATGATTTTCACATTTAATGATTTTCAGCATTCATATCATTGAACTCATTATGTGCTTTGACCAACTTTCGATTGTTGAATGTTTGTCTTTCATGTTGCTGTGGACCAATCAGAGGTTTCCCCGGCTCATTTTCAACTGAATCATAGTAAGTGTGCATTTTGTTTTGCCAACTGTTAGGATTTTTAATGCATATCTATTTTAGTTTTTGTAAGTGATTGTTGATCTACTCCAAGCCTCTCAAAGCGCCCAGTTTGATGTTCTCGGGATGAAAGGGCAGGCTTTAGCAGAGAGAGTCATCTTCTCTTTCATTGCCTCTCCTAGGATGTATGCTGAATCCAGCTAATCAGGCACTGTAGTTTTGTTCCTGCTATTCCACCCTTTCACTCCCATCACCATTGATTTGGACTACATACTCCTTGTCTACTTCCGCTTTGATGCTGGTGGTGTCAGGCAGGACCTTGGCAAAGTTGCTCATGTCCATTGTGTATTGACCTAGAGGATCTAGCCTCAGCACTGTGGCAAAGTGATGGTCAAATTCTATCTCTCCTTTTAAGTAAGAAGTTCTCTTCTGGCAGCTCTCACCAGTGTCCTCTTGGGCAGCTGACAGACAGACGACCAGCTCAAAGTGTGTGGCACTCCCCTCCTGCAGGGCCTGATACACCGGGCTCTGCCGGTTCAGCTGGTGATAGAATGTTAGAGGGAAGATGAAGAATGGGCATGGGTTTGCACCAAGATTGTCCAGCTGGAACTCCACTTTGGACTGGTACAGCGCTTGGTCTCCATGGTCCTGGTAGAGCACAGCATTAATGTGTACGTCCACCAGAGGGCGCTGCAGCATATTGGTAGCACGGAACATTAGGCAGGTTTCTCCCTGGTGCTGCCCCACGACGGCACAGGGGCTGAACTGAATTGCTCCTGCCCGCTTCTTCGGTCTGGCGATCTTAGCCACAAAGGCCCCTGTGAAATGTGCAGAGATCAAATGATCCATCTAGATCAGCAAATGCAAGACATGCAGTACAGTATCTAGGGTGTAAGGCTAAGGTGCTGAGGCTCGCATCTTCACTGGTTGTGTGTTCTCTCTCAGACAACTTAACTCTACAAAAGACAGGGTGCTTTGTTCCTGGTTATAAGTGTCTGTGGCCTTTTGTATAAGAGAGAGGTAAAGAGCATGTGATGATGATAACACGTTGCCATACCCACCACATGACAAACCACCTAAGGGATGAGAACCTGAGTGCAGTTGTGCAATACCTCAGCACCACACTACTCCAGATGGAACAGTGTGAGTTTTTTCCCAGTGACTGGAGTGCCAGTTCTGCCCCCCAACCCCCAAATTTTCCCTGTAAGTTGGAGGACCTTCTTGTAGTGCTGGATGTAGATTAACGTCATACCCAGGACGAAGCAATTTCAGGTTAAGGGCCTTGCTCAAGGGCCCAACAGAGTAGGATCACTCCTGGCATTCATGGGATTCAAACCAGCAACCTTCTGATTGCTAGCACAGATCTCTAGCCTCAGATCCACCACTTCATCCCTTTTGCATAATTAGACTGTAAATTGGGATTGTAAGTTTATATCAGGCTACCACTTTTTGAGTTCTTCAGTTTCTGATCTACAAGCAAGCAGGCTTTTCTCTGCCCAGGTGTCAAATCACTCAGTTCATCAAATCATCTTCAGTCTTTATGGAAGTCATATAAAAGACTTTACAGTGGTGTCATGTCAGAGTCTTTATGGTGGAGCTTGTGCTTCTTACCTGTAATGAAAGCCTCCAACATGAGCCCCAATAGCATCTGCACGGCCAAGAGGGCAATGGCACTGGGACAGTCCCCACTGGGGAACATGGTGCCGTAACCGATGGTGAGCTGCGTCTCCAGCGAGAAGGAGAAGGCTGCTGTAAAGCTGGTGATGTACTTGACACACACTATGTGGTCAGGGGGTGGGGCATCGTGGTCCACCATCAGGTCCCCGTTGAGGTGGGCGAGGAGATACCACAAGCAGGCAAAGAGAAGCCAGTGGGCCAAGAAGGAGGCGCAGAATGCCAGAATTACCCACCGCCACCGCAGCGCCACCACTGTTCCCCATACGTCCTGCAGGTAGAGGAGCCAAGTGGCAGGAGAGCCGGGGGCTGGGGGAGTGTGCAGAGTGCAGTGCCCATCCTTAGTCATTAGGCGCTGCCGTTGCTGTGTGGCCGCAGGGGACAAGATCTTGACCTCCACATCATTCTCTTTGGCAGCCATCTGAGGAACCATATAAATGGCTAGGAGTGAGTGACTGAATGAGTGCCTAGAACATATAATCCTACACCATTTTGCCTGCACAGCGGTGAGCAAGGCAGGAATGTCCCCTCACTCTGCTGGAATGGAAAACTGAAAGTTAGCTCAAATAAAGCCTCTTAAAGACCTCAGTGAAAGTCCTGTGCTATTGTTCCTGCTGCCTGCTGAAATCACACTCCATATGTAAATTATGAAAGCATCAAAAGACTGGAAGCTATCCTTACCTGGAAAATGATTGGGTGATGACCTTCTAATAAGTAATGCCTTGTGAACAGAAATGTTCCAGCTGACCTCTTCACTTTGGCGTTGAAACTTGTGATTTATTTGAAGAGACTCGCAGCTCTGTTCCCCAAGTACAAATCAGCCATTAGTAAGCGAAAGTAGCCTGTGAAACCAGGTTCAATACCTCCACATGTATGGCATGAACCTTTTATGGCCTCTATCACCCTATTCAGTCATTGAAAGGATAATCATCCTTGATTAGTTATTGTGATTGTTGATAGATTTGTTAGCTTGATTGTTTAATCTCCTTCCTAAAGAACAGACAACCTGTCAGAAACATACAGTTTTAAAACTAAAAGGTGGATGTTATCAGGAATACGATAAGGTGCAAGGGGGACCTTTGAACTTCGGATGAAAGAGAGACAGATTGGTACAGGCAAGTGAGTAGAATACTAAATTGATTTAATTGATGCAGCTGAGTACAGTAAATTGATTGAATTTGGGAAGCAATTTGTTTAGCAAAGTTTTCAGAATTTTATCTCTGATTAAGGTTAGGTACTTCTGTAATTGCTCTCTCTTTCTAATGTCTGCTGCTTGGTCTTATAGTTGCCTGTAAACATAAATAACAAATAGTGAAATAAGGAAATGCCAGTATGTCTTCAGTCTTACCTGTGGCAGTTGTTAGAGAGTCTGGTCCTCTAACCCCGTTTGGTTCAGCAGGACTACAGGGTCCTCTGTTTAGCTGGCGGTGTGAACAGTGTTGTTTAAGTGACCTTAGATCTAGGCACCGAGACCCTGCGGGTGTGAATGACCTTTTTTTTTTTTTTTTTTTAAACAAAAATAAATGAGATTATAGAACCTACAGAAAGTCTTTAATTACAGGGACTATAGTCGGAACACTAAAATGCTGTTTCTCTATTCATCGCACTCTCTTTGGGCTAAAAATTTGTTTCTCCAGCAATAGATCAGAAGCGAGAGACTAGGTGAATCTGAACTAAAATGCTTTTATCAGTCATGAGAGCAGTTTGTTCCATTTGTTCAAGATTGTTTTTCTGGTTTAAAGGAAAATCATTGCTGTCTGGTCCTTCGATCCACATTGTGTCAGAGGCATACTTATAACTTAAAAAAAAAAAAAAAATAACTTAAAATTAAAACAACCCCTTCTACTGACTTGTTTAAAGCTTGTGTGACTAGTTTTAAAAGCTTAGATTGAAATGGCTTTAATTATTTATCCTCAGATATTGCTTTATCACCCCGTTTTTTACTTACGTTCAACTGAGAAACTGAAGGATCAATTCCGTGGCAGCTTAACTTGATGCTGAGCGCGAACGCTTTAGTTAGCGAAGGGCGGTCAGAAGCACTGCTTTGGCTCTGAATCAGGCTAATGACTGTGAATTGTCTTAAATATCCTACGTTCCATCACATGAGAGGCATGTGCTGCTTCTTGCTTGAAGCATTCATGGGTCAGACTTGGGATGCTCTTTGTGCAAGAGGGGAGCGCTCCTGGGTACCATCAGAAGGGCTTCAACAATGCTACCACTATGTGCCTTCAGTCCAGGAGGTCTCTTAAGCATTTAGCCGAATGTGCTCTTACCTTCTGAGTTTTTCTGGAGATAAGTTTGTGTGTCTTTAGATTAGCACTTCAAGAGATAAAACTATTTTTAAAACCTAAACCTTGTTACCCATGTTAATATTTCAGATTGGATTCAGCCACAAGCTTTGTTCTGATGTATACTTTTAATTCATTATGTAGCCATAACTTGAATGTTTGAAAGCAATGCCAATGAAACTTTTACTTACTGTCTTTTAACAGACTTACACATTATTGTAAAAACTGGTTATAGTATATAGTTAAATTAATGCCCAGCGGAGTTTAACATAGCTTCACCAATTATTTTTGGTGAACTGCGCTTGTTTTGGTGAACTGCAGTTTTATTGCCTTACTACTATTTTGCTACAACTGTTCTTGTAAAACCTATGACTTTTTAATGAAGTTGTACAAAAATCTTGAGCTACCAAAGCATTGTGAAACAATGGTTACTCACCAAATGTTGTGGTTTTAGGATGGGGGTTACCCTCAACGGAGATGTTCTGTCAGAAGTGATTGGTGGGTGGGTAGTTAGGTCCAGTGAAGTGAGGGGGGCGGAGGAAATGAATAAAAATCCAGGGATGGCAGAAACGGCCTGTAAATCCCAAGGGTGTCTCGAAGAAGTGGCGGTCCAGCGGCTTAGTCTGTTTGAGCACACCGCGCTCTCCTTCCGATCTGCAGCCCCTGGCCGAAGCTAATTCGATTGGTCACATTGCTCTGCATGTGGCCAATTACTGCTCCCGGAAGGAGTTGGGAGGGGGGGTGTGGGGAGTACCTTGTCAGAGTCCACCGAGAGAACCAGTTGTTGCTTGGAAACCTGGGTTTCTCAACTTGTGGGCAGTGGGGACAAAGTGAGTTACTCATGTTTACCTGATGTGAAAAGAGCTTTCGAATGGAGTAGGGTGATTAGTAGGCTGCCTTTTCTTTGCAGGGCCTCTGTTTGGCCAACTTTATTGTAACTGAGCAAAAAATGTTTGCTGATAATTGGTGTGTTGGAAAAATAAGGCGAGGACATCTGAGACCAGTGCTGTTTTGGCTAAGGTTGGCACACTTAAATAGCCCCCCACCCCTATGTTCCATCTCACAGTAAGGTCCAACTACGAGGATGGTGGGACAGGCACAAATCGGAAGCACGACTTCACACGTTCCGAGAGTGAGAACTGGCGCACATCCCGAGAGGAGCAGAACGGTGAGGAGGATGAGGGGGGCTGGCGGCTAGCAGGCCCGCGGCGAGATCCTGACCGGTGGCGCCCGCCCAGCCCAGGTGTGCCCCCTGTGGGGGGGGGGGGG
>JAODKC010000039.1:19042761-19064014 GCA_026777985.1 Mormyrops attenuatus | reverse complement strand
GCCCCCCCCCACACCTGCGCAGACCCCAGGGCTGGAACAGCAGTGTAAGACTCACGAAGACGGTGTGTCCTCTGTGCAGCGCGGGCCGGGCGCCTGTGTCCACGTCGTGTAGCCCCGCCCAGCTCTGCTCCATGCGTCAGGGCATTCCAGAGGGCAGACCAGCCTGGCTCCCCCCCCCTCACCACGAGCCCTTCCCAAGCAGAAACAAGAAAAGCCACTCACCTTGCCAGCAAATTCTTCACCTTCCTTCAGGTCCTTGTTAATACCCTCATGCCCTGCCCCCCCGGCTCAGAGGTTTTCAGCTCAGCCCCAGTGTGTGTGTGGGGGGGGGGGGTCCCTGCAGTGTGTGTATCACATGTGGAAGGGGGGTCGTGCCTCTTATCAGCCAATGGCCAAAGTTCGCCCTCTGTGGCCCACTGTGCCTAATTACAGCCACAGTCCAAGACCCATCACTCTTATCGAGCAAAGTTCACGATTGGCCACTGTCTGACGCTGCCATCCACACACCCAAAGACATAGCCTTCGCACCCTGGAAGGTGCGGCCTCAGGAAGCGGTGGATGGGTGTAAGCGCTCTGGACGTCAGTATAGTGGTGGTTATGTGGGGGGAGAGGGGGCACTGCTGCCATCACAACAAGCATGCCTGCCCTGCCCCCCTAAACGTGTAGGTTACTTGGGTCTGAAATAATTGTATGTGGGATAAACTTTTTTTCTCTTCTGGGAACAGGCAAAACAAAACTCTTTATTCTTAAGCAAAGCAGCAAGCAGCGAGAAGCTAAATGCCCTCCACTTCTCCCAGCGGAAATGGTCTAGAACCGGCCCTGCGTCAGTCATCTGTTAAGCAGATCATAAATCATGACTGAAAGGGTCAAACTTTGCTTTGTCCAGCACATCGGGTAACACAATATCCTGGTGATCTGAACGACAAATGGAGTCCTTTGTGATTTAAAGAATAACTCAGCCACATTTGAAACTTGAAATTGTCTTTGTGTTTTATAAATACACACTTATACATCACAGTGGTATTTTCTAATTGCACGGTCGTCAGCAGGACATTCCTGCAGTGAATACCTGAAACACTTTTTTTGGACACATTGCCATTTTGTTGGGGCATTGCCATTCAGAACCAAAACCAGCTTAAGAAGCGCGTAAGGAGAAATGCTCATGTGTTCCGCTTTCGGATGGCTTTGGATGTTTTGGTTACACAAGGCAGGATGCGCGGTGTCTGTGAGTGATAACAGAAGACTGGGGTGGGTCTGGCGATGGAATGTGACTCACTTGGTTCAACTTCTCTGATACCTGTGGTGCTAATTCCGTGCTCTGGGAAGTCACTTGGTTTTCAAAGAACAATCCAAACTGGCTAAAGACACACAGTGAGACAATAATTGCACATGCAACATAAATTCCATCCAATGTCACTGATATTTATTATATTCCTTTAACTCTCAAGGAATATTTCTGCACAGGGGATAAAAATATTCCAGCTGCAATGTTACATATAAAATTTACCTCCTATTACTGGTTCCAGGTCACACTTTACTTGAGGGGGCATAAATAATGTAGTACATGCTTAATGCATTAATTAACCAGTAACTAAGTATTAGTTACATATTGATCCCGTACTTGTTCATCATTAATAAATCATTAATCATAATTAATAAATTATTGCATTAAGTAACCATGTACTACTACATTTTCCATGCCCCCTTAAGTAAAGTGTTACCCGGTTCCAAGAGCATGATTATATAAAATATTACGAAGGAAATTTCCAGTCAAGTCAAACTTTATTGTCATTTCAACATATGAGCTTGTCTGACACTAACATCAGCCTTACACAGAACAGAAGTTAGACACACAAGACAATCAGGGATAAAATAAGCTGTACATAGTGCAACTTTCACCTTGGGCTGTGCACTAGGATTGTATGCAAGTGTTTTTTTTTTATTGTCATTTCAACGATATACAGTGATACAGTACATAGTGAAATGAGACAACGTTCCTCCAGGAGCATGGTTCTACATATAACACTACATCAACACAAGACTATATAGAGTGCATGTGTGCAAAATGTGCAAACATTGCAAACATTGCAAAGCAAAACAAGACAGTGCAACAGAGGAAATAGAAGAGATGATAACGTGTAAGACAGGCTAATTCTAAAGCAGTGCAGTGGGCTGTGCAAAAAGTTCTTGAGGTAGTGGGGTGTATAAAGGTACAAAATACTTAAAATAATTGTATATTTAATAAAAGAGTCCTAAAAGAACCTTATTTCTGAAGTATGTTTTAAAAATGTACATAGTTTTAAAGGAAATGCAAAAGGCAGTACAGTACACACAGTCGGTGACTGCATTCTTAAAATGAGGGCCATATTTTATCACTTCCACCAGATGGCGCACTCTCTATTCCACACCACATAACGTACTCTATTGATTCAAAATAATGGAAGTCAATTGATTCTCATTGCACAAAATTCCGAATTTATGAATTGTGCCGCATTCCACTCATGAACTGGAATTTGAATTGGAATGACAGGAAGAAGAATTTATTTAAATTCAAAGAAATTCAGTGTGATCACACAACACAAGAATAACATTTAATCTAGCAAATAACATAATAAACTTACTTTCTAGATGGTATATGCATATACTGAACTTTGAACTTTACTGAAAAATGGAATGACAATCTACTTGCATCTCGGTGACAAAAGGTGTCTATTAACAAAATAGAACACAACGGGGAAGACACAAAAGAAAAGGACCACAAGGGGTCAAAACAAAATAGAAAAAATAAGAATGTAACAAGAAGCGAATTCACTGGGGAACTGAGCAACACAGGGAAGAGGACTGAGCACCAGGATAGAGCAACAAACACAAGAACTAACCACAACCGCATACAACTACAATGAACCATCAAAGAGCAGAACCAGAACAGGCACTTAGATAACACACAGAAACTCAGGGCAAATAGGGAACAGGAATAAATCGTAATCAAATGAACCAATCGCAAAAGGAGCAGGACAACGAGCGACAGGTGGAACAAATAATAAGCGCAGAACTAGGGAATACTATAAACACTAAAACTAGAAAACACTAACCAACACTCTGGGAATACAGTAGGATGACAGAACCAATTAATACAAACAAGACCGGAAGTGAACAGGAAAACAGTAGGGCAAGCCTAAAAACAAGAAAACAAAACACACCAGGGAACAAAACTAATATTAATAAAAAGGTGAGGCTTATTCTTAGCCAGTTCTGAACCCATGACTAGCAGGTTCTCACTCTGAACTATATACTCAGCCCACTGAGCTATGTGGCAGTTTAGGTAGCAGGGAGAGCACATAGGGGCTGAAGGGTGAATGACAGAGAGGAAGACAGGATGACCAGCAACCCCTGCTGGCCAAACAGGGAGGAGACACAAAGGGCAGGGTTGGACGGGTGCCATGTCACATATTTGTTGTTTTTGTGTATTTAACTGTTTATGTGTGTTAGCATTTGTGAGGAGTCTGCATATCGTAGCTTTCCTTGTGAGTTTCCGCGGGTTGCCAGATGAATAGGCCATCGATAGGCTTGTTTGTTTGACTGCAATCCCACATGCCTGTAGTGTTTCAGTCAAATGTATTATATTTTTGTTACTGTTTACTGTTTACCATTTTTTAACATTAAAAACAAATGCAAGAATAGATGGCAAAAAATAATCACTTTATTTCATGTAGTTGCTTTTATACTCTGCACGTAGAACAATGCTTAATGTTTTTCAGTTAAACCTTAGCACTATAGCAAAAAGCAAAGCATCATGGGAAATGCAATTATGCTTTACTCTAAAATGTATGACTCATTGTTCGGTATTGTTATATTTATTCAGCAAAATATCTTCAAAGGTTATATCGCGCAGATTGCATTGTTCTGGCCGGAAATTTTTTCCGTCTACACTGAAGATTCTCTCAGCAGGTGTAGAGACACCGGCTGTAGTGAGGAATTTGCAGGCAAGTTGTGCTAACTCAGAATAGCTGGTTTGGTTTCCTTTCCAGTAAGCCAAAGGGTTGGCATCCTCTGCTAAATATGGCTGACTCAGGGACAGTCATGTGAAAAAGAAAGCACGCCCTCTTTCAATTCTAAGGTTTTATGTATCAGGACATAATTTGAAAAATCATCTGGTCCGTAGGAGGTCTTAAAATTAGGTAAATACAACCTCAGATGAAGAACAACACGTGACATATTACACTGCATCATTATTTATTTAACAAAAACTCAAAGTCAAAATGCAGAAGCCATGTGTGAAAAATTAAGTACACCGTAACCGCTTCCATAGAAATTAAGAGGTCAGGTACTGCTAATCAAATGCACTTGATTAATTGATCATCAGCAAGGGTGACCATCTCGTTAAAAGCAGAAGTTTTGGCAGTTTGCTAGTCTGGAGCATTCAGCTGTGTGTTAACACAATGCCAAGGAAGAAACACATCAGCAATGATCTTAGAGATGCAATTGTTGCTGCCCATCAATCTGAGAAGGGTTATAAGGCCATTTACAAACAATTTAAAGTCTATCATTCTACAGTGAGAAAGATTATTCAATCTCTCTACAGAAGAGATTGAATAATCTACAGACCTAAGTTAGCATGTTAAAGTTCATGACAGTACAATTAGAAAAAGACTAAACAAGCATGGCTTGTTTGGAAGGGTAGCCAGGAGAGAGAACCTCTTTTCTGTAAGAAGAACATGGCTGTACAGCTTAGGTTTGCAAAGTGGCATCAGAACAAACCACAAGACTTTAGGAACAATGTCCTTTGGATAGATGAGACCAAAGTGGAGATGTTGGGCCATAATGCACGGCACCACATTTGGTGAAAACCAAACACAGCATGACAGCACAAGCACCTCATACCAACTGTCAAACACGGTGGTGGATGGTGATGATTTTGGCTTGTTTTGCAGCCACAGAACCAGGACATCCATGAATTCCTCTTTATACCAAAGTACTGTAGAGTAAACTTTAAAGCCATCTGTCCAACAGCTAGAGCTTGGTTAAAATTTATTGATGCAACATGACAAGTATCCCAGGCACACCAGCAAATCTACAACCAAATGACTGAAAAAGAAAAGAATCAAGGCGTTACAGTGGCCCAGTCAAAGTCCAGAGCTCAACCCAATTGAAGTGCTGTGACGGAACAGGAAGCTGTGCATAAACGAATGCCTGCAAACCTCAATGAAGTGAAGCAACATTGTAAAGAATAATAATTTATTCTACAGGTGACACTTCAATACATGAATAAGCCAGAAAGATATTAGAAGAATCTTCTGTGGACAGATGAGTCCAGTATAGACCTTTTTAGCTTGAATGAAAAGCATCATATTTGTCAAAAAGCAAACATTGCATTCTAGTATATGAATGTTGTTATATCTGTGAAACATGGTAATGGAAGTATCATGGTTTGGGCCCGCTTTGCTGCCATCTTAGATGGAACTATGAATTCAAAATTATACCAGCAAATTCTACAGGAGGATATCAGGCTACCCATCCCTGAACTAAAGCTCACGAGAAAATGGGTCATGCAGACCATAAATACACATGTCGTTCTAACAGTATTGAATAGCATTGAATAAATGACATGAGGTTTGAGGCAGTGATTCACCCCCTGCCCATATCTAACATACATCCACCTCAAAAGTAAAAGTGATAAATTGGTTTGCTCCTACTTCATGATATTTCCGTGTTGGTGCCACCGTGATGAATACGGGTTAATGCAAACATTCTGGGCTACACTTGATGTAGGAGATCTCTGCTCTGTTTATTAACAGGAAGTAAATTACTGAAAGTAAAAATCTACCTTTTCCATAAATTTTAATTCAACTGGTCCTGGCGAAGCTGAAGCCTGTCAGAAGAAGCAGAGGGCATGAGGCAGTGACCCTGGGAAATAATGACATCCATCACAGGGCACACAAGGCCTGTGAGACACAGCACAGCAAACTGATTCATCTAAGCTGCGTGTGTTTGCACCGTACGAGAAAGCCAAGGTTTGTGTAAGAATCTAGACAAAGGCAAAATGAAGACAGGATGGAAATGCAGAGATATGGGAGCGGGAGTCAAATCTACTGCCCTGGAGGTAAGACATCACAGTGCTACCCACCTAGCTATGAGACAACTCCGATTCATTACTATAATGTAAATGTACAATTAAATATGAATCAAACTAATTACTAACCTCCGTTTTTGTGTTATTGCAATTTGCATTACAACTGCAACATTGCCTTGAAACGTCATTAACATCACATGAAAACTGCGGCATGGGCCCAGGCTGGTGGAACAAGTTTCCTCACAGCCTCAAGAAGAAACTCATCCAATCAAGGTCTGCATCACCCTTGAAGGCCCCACCACATACAGATGGCACCCCGGTCACAAACTTCCCGTTATGCTGACACACGCACATCTGACACAGAGAACACCAGCACCCCAATGTTCTGCCTATACACAAGCTGTTATCTGTGTGTATATATCCTGTGCAGCCACATTGTCATGCACGGTGTTTGGTACCACACTGCCACGGAGACACAGCCTGCAGAAATGTGCTGAAAGTGCTGCGGCAGCAGGTACCACACTGATGTAGATAATATTTATCTGCAAGAGCCAAAAATGATGACTGGTTTCAAACTGATGGAAATGTCCAGCAACTCCAGTGTGTAAACTGTGGTAGATACAGTAATGGTGAGCATTACAATCGAAACTATCAGTAACCGGTAAAAATGAAATCAGGTTTCAACCAAAATTAAAGCACTTCAAGCTCCAAGCTCAAAAAAAAAATCAGAAAACAGATAATGTACAGAAAGTGACCCTGCACATAACAGCATAAATGTATCATTTTAAACTTATGGTCTTTCTTAGACCAGGGGCTCAAAAATGAGAATAGGCCAGTGCCAGGACGCCCTTTAGAGTGCTGGGGGGGCACACTATTCCCGATAATTAAGGAATACTTCAATATAAATCCATGAATACTAATGTGCTAGTCATCCTGAAAACTATGAAGTGTCTCTTTTCACAGACAAAACCAAAAGCCTTTTCACGTGTTTTTTTAAACCTGCCATGAAACTCGTGATTCCCTTAAAAGTGATGACGATGACCAGCCACTTCCACACTTGAGACACCAGGCAACTACATAGCTAGTTAATGGAGACAATCGACTATAACCACATTTGCCAAACTTGCCTTTCCCTAAGAGGAAGTCGCCTTTTTATCTTGTACGACAATCTTAGCATTATGTCAGACATGCTGCCATCCTTAACGTTGAAGCCCAAAAACCCAGTTAGAGGTGCTTTCATCCCCCAGTTGTTACTGGCATGCCACACTTCAAGAATACGCCGTGCATCATCTGACACGCTACATATTCAGCACGAGACACAAAACAGCTGTGCAAAGTAGTGCAGGATCTCTGCTGATTTTTATCAGCAAACATGCACTGTGAACCTTTTCTGCAAGACGTGAGTTTATAACCAACACAGTATTAAACCAGGGGATAGTTATGTTTTAAAGCTGAATCTTGCACCGAATTGCCCTTAATGATGTGTCTTTTGAAAGTACTGTGAACTACCCTTACGTTGGGCAGGAAAAGGCCAGCACAGCTGTCTGATAAGCAGGAAATCTGCGGTTTTGTGTGTGAGACATCTGGGTTAAGAGACTAGACTTCTGTTTCAGCTCAGAATCGTCCTCGGTGCTGTAAGGTTACATGTCTCACTGACTGGGACGGCTAGTTAGGATGACTAAGACCAAGGGCTGCCCACTACAGCATGGGAGAGAGTTGATATTGTGGGGGGGACAATGTAATAATGTAAATGCTAAGGTGCATTTATTGGGGGAGCATGAATGAATCCAAATTAAATACTGGGGGATACATGTCCCGCTCTTTCACCCCCTGGCTGTTTGTTGTTACTGCATGATCCAGTCAGGTTTCTTATTTAGCTATTTTATGACTAATTATTCGCATTGCGTCTTCACCTTTTTTTTTTAATTGATATGCAGAATTTGCTTATTGCGGACTCATTGCTGTGGAACAAGAAGGCGATGGCAGATTCACAATTCTCAATACTGAGACACTGAGTACTTCAGCTCTGACTCTGAAGAGGACATGAGTAGGTAAACAGGGAGACAAACGTAAGATGAATTCAAGTCTGCAATACTTAATATGTTTGTAAAATCCTACTTTGCCCACAAAACCTGCCACAAGGCCTAATTTGGTGAATTTGGGCCTATACTTTTAATTGCGTTTACAGCATTGGAAATGGCTAACCGGGTCATCAAAGGCCACAACAGGACTCTGCTTATTGGGTCATAAACTGCCTCAGCAAAGCAGAAGAATTTCTAGCATCCAAGCGGTATGTGATTGGTCGCTTTCCTTCAGTTTTATTCAGCCCTGTACTTGTATTTCACCTTGTTGTACATATACATGCATTTCACCTGAATCAGCTTACTGTTCAGAAATCAAGGAGACTAAATCAGACAAAAACCAGTACTGCAAGAACGCAGTATTTCATTAGGCCTGCACAGTTCATACTTATCCAGAGAGATTGGTTACAAATGAGTGTATTTACAGTTTACACACATAAGTTGTTCACTTCACGTTTGCCCTAGAATACTGGATCAGTTTCCTTGCTGGGAGTTTAACGTGGGTTTCAGAGAAACCCTACGGCAAACCAATACTGCGTATTTATTTCTGCATGTCAGCGGCGGAGCCTTAATCGAGACCATGTTGTCTTTCCGAAACACCGCATTTTCTGATGCTCAAATAACCACTTAAAATTCTACACTTTCAAAGTTCTGGGCTCCAGCAACGTCGACTGTCTAGACTACAAGCGAAACAGCCTGATGCTTGCTACACAGCTGGTTATGAGGCTGTTTCAGAAAGCGTTTAAGAAGAGGAAGAGAAACGGGCAATTTAATGACGCCTATCCCACGCAAAGGAAAATCAGGTGGTACAGAAGAGGCGCACATCAGACGCGTGATGCTATCACACGAACACGCGAAGTACCACAAACTCCTTCTTTCGATTTCATTGCATTATAGCCCAAATGCTATACTTAAGGCATAAACTATATTAAAACATCCCGTGCAGAATTAATTATTATTGAAAGTTGTCACAAAAACTAGAATATTCAATATCGCTCCCTATACCTACATGTCATTTATCAAAAAAACATGGGGAGAGTCGATGCGGCAGACGTTCCATGTTCTTCGTACGAGCAGGGACTTGGAGATGAGGAAGGAATTACACCTTCCGGTAAGGAAGGTGTAATTGAAAGAGGTATGTAGGTCATCTTAGTGAGCGGCTCTTGTTTGTCATTGAGGTGTCACTACCCATCTTTTAAACCCTTCACTCTACACATATTTCGTTGTAATTATGAGCGTTCATAATGACTGACTACTATTCAGAAACTACTGAAGCGTTACTGATTCTTGAGTCTAGACGGGAACAAAAGACTCGCATTTGCGCAGACGCAAAAATAATGGACCCTACATTGCACAATGTATATTGTACTTGCACAACGAAAGGCAAGTACCCAAATGTTTCTTGTCTGCACCTAAGCCTCCCCCCGGCCCCGTCTCTGCGCACGCATGCACTTCACACCTAATCGAGTCTCCCACACGCTACTGAGGATCAGCGGAGAAAAGCAGAGACTTTAGCGCACGTAGGCAAAGACGCACGCGACTTACGCAAGCCCGGTTTCAGACCGCTGAGCTCTGAATTCCCCACCAGCATAGAACACCCCGAATCTCCCCAATCAGCAGGACAGATCGTTTCCTTTCCATTGAATGCATAGCTGGTGGTAGCGTTGTACCAGTATTTTAAACTATATAATACAATAATACAAACCCCACTTTCCGTGTTTAGCCTACTTCAACCACACTTGCATAATAAGATGGTGGGGGAAAGGAAGAAAAGAAAAATTAAATATACATCATAAACAAGTATTTTCTCATTTCCTTCATTTAAATCGCGGCCAGTATCTTACTGTTCAGTTTCCATCGTAATAAAAGCCTTTGTTCCGGCATAATCAAAATGATTACGATTTTTAAAAGGTCACGAAGAAAAATGTATCAGATTAGACATGCTCAGATCCGAGTCACTACCCACACAATTTACATAACGCAGATTCGGTCTTAAATCATTGTGTGATTTTGTTTTTCTTGTAATTGTTTATTTTCTGATGGAGAACAATTAAATATAAAACCATAATCTTGCGTGCATCAAAAATATTTCTGTAAGTTACATTTGTATGTAGGCCTATTTAAAATATGCATTCAATACTCCAAAAAGCTTGACTATAGTGTATACACTGTATCTCATTGTAGCTTACAGCTTCTTTTAGCGGTAAAATTGATTTATATAATGATTTTAACTGGTAGGCTGCGGGTATGGTGTTTGGTAGCATCATTTTTTAGACGTTGGACTTGTATGGTAAGGGCCCAAAACGAATCGGTAACCGGTAACGAATCGGTATTATATATAATCAGTCACTGATTTTTGGCCATACTTTACTTGAGGGGACATGAATAATGTAGTAGTGCACGCTTACTTAATGCATTAATTAACCAGTAACTAAATGTTTGTTAGGTACTAATCTCATGTTTGTTCATCATTAATCAATAATGACAGTTCATGTATTTCATGGGGAAACATATTTTAGTTCATTATTTGTTTTTAAGCAGTGTATAAGTAATTTTTGACCCCTCAAGTAAAGTTAGTCTAATTTTAACTAATTAGTTAACTGTTAATTAATATAGTGCCTGAATGGAATACATGAACTGTCATGATTGATTAATGGTGAACAAGCATTGGATCAGCACTTAACTAACACTTAACCAAATATCACTGAATGCATTAAGCAATGGCGCTTAGCAAACGACGGCTTTACCCCAAACGCCTGCGTAAAATTTTGTAGCCTACACAATTTTCGAAGGACATCTTGAAATCTTAAAATGGCTGTAAAGTGAAGCTATAATAACCTTCATTTATTCATTAATCCAAATTCTTTAATCCACTGATAGATATCAGTCTATTTGGAGGTAGATTACAACACAAAAAAACGACTTCGCGTGCCCTCTGCAGTGAAAAGACGTCTAGTCATTTAACGTATGTCAACACCTACGTTAAAAAAACCAAGCAGAGGGAAACACAAAGTTTTCTATAGAAGTTCACTGTGTCTGTAAAGAACACGAAACACAACCGCAGCTGAAACGAAGTGCTGTACAATCAAAAGGGTAAAAACACCAAAGACGATAGAAAACCCCTATACCGAGTTAAAAGCTAAAGAATAAAAAAGACTTTTTAAAAGGAGCTGTAAACGTGATATGCGCTGTTGCCCGACAAATATGGCAGAACCAAGGGCATAACATTGGGTTGAGCATTTGGGGGGGGTACCGTCTCCACCCATTTAAGGGAGTTCAGGGGGTTGTATTGGCTGGCTTTGATTGTGATTGTAAACCTCCGCCCCCATCCTCCCATAATTTACGCCCATGTATAAAACCCTTATACTTCTAATGTGTAGTGAAATATGATATTCGGATTCGTTGATTAAAAATTATCGAAAATTACTTAGTAATGCCTCGTGCCGGTTTTGTCAGCGTTACATGTAGGCCTATGTTTCAGTTTCTAAAATAACATACGACAACCGCCTTTACTTTATTCGGAGATGCAAAAATTAACAAACATTGCAATGCTTAAAATGCATAACATAGAACCAAAATGCAGATAACCGCACAGAGCAACCGAGGAACATCTGTGGGATTTCATTTTACCAAGCGTACAATTTATAAGTAATTTGAAATAACCCTGAATTATACAAATAAACGACAGTTCTTGCCTGAGGCAACCGGCTGACAGCACGTAAAAGTTGGTCTCTCACTTTTTCTGTCAGGGGAAGTGGTTACGATAATAGCATAGGAATGCTCTGTACAGAAAGAAGAAGCGCATCAACATTTAAAAAGCGACCAGTCCAGCTCAGACAAGATATGGCGAGCACCATGGCAGTCACCACGCCGAGCCCCTGGGTCAGGTAAGACCGTTTACCTGTATAGGTGCCTCCGTTTGTCATCGTTTAGGGGACGATTCCTGTTGTAGTCCGCGTCTCACTACTTAGGTGAGTTAGTACGCAACACGGAAAGCATTCACTGACATGAGTAAGCACGAATACGTTTCGCTAATTCCTACATTTGCAGGTGCTTTCGTGGCCAAAGCAGTCACGCAGAGCCGAATTGAACTGGAGTGAGAGAAGTATTTAGTGAATCGTGAAATTTGTTCATTTTAAAACTTGACATTTTCTGATGCCCAGTATGAAAAGGTGTCACAGCTCTCGGAATATTCCGTTCTATTTGTTTGCCTCGCCCCCAGTTCAAATCAAAGTTTCCACTCTGCGGAAAGAAGGCGGTTTTATAGAATGATTCAAAACCATTTGATTTCATTGTACACGATTTTGCAATACGCAAACAGAGAAATAACCGGTCTAATTTCTTTTTAGTATGGAAAAAAAGCATGTAACAGTGACTTGCTTAAGATCAAAATCAGTTTATTAAATCCAGCTTTACAAATTTGGGTAACCAATTTTTCGATTTCAAGTAGAGTACGTAGATGGGAGTTCACATTCATAGATTTTTTGTCAGAAGACACTGCGTTTTTCACGATTGTACGTTTTTTCTTAAACTTTTTTTAAAATACTGAAACTGACTTGGTTTGGGTAACGGGCTTCTGACAGGAAGTTGCCCTGGTTACCATGGGACTGGACCTCAGGCACATGGACAACAAGTGAAATAAACAGCTCTGCGCTAGGAAGCTATGAAACATGAAACAACAGCTTTATATAGGCATATATTTTAGATAAAAAAAATATACATAATAATTATACACAGACCCAATACTGATCATATTCCTTTTACAGTGATGGCAATAAGACTAACTGTTCATTTGCTGATGTGGACGGACTGATGACATCTCTTCAGCTGGTCATCTACATTCCCATCTTTGTATTCGGACTCATGCTGAACACCGCAGCCTTGGTGGTATTCTATGTCCTGCTGAAGAAGTGGACTGAGACTACTATCTACATGACCAACCTAGCCTTGATGGACCTGCTGCTGCTCTTCTCGCTGCCTTTTAAGATGCATGCCACCACCAACGAATGGGCCACCAACAAGAAGCTCTTCTGCTCCTTCCTGGAAAGCCTGCACTTCGTCACCATGTACGGCAGCATCTACACCATCATGTGCATCAGCATCGACCGATACATCAGCATTAAGCTGCCCATCCAGGCCCGGACGCTGCGCTCCCCACGTATGGCCCGGGTGGTATGCCTGCTCATCTGGGTGCTGGTCCTGTCCGCCACCATACCCGTATACAAGTTCCACAACGGCGAGGAGAGTAAATTCCGCTGCTTCCATGCTTTCTCTAGTGAAAGCTGGAACCCAGTGCTCATCGCCTGCGTGGAGGTGTTCGGTTTCCTGCTGCCGGCATTGGTGCTGGTGGTATGCTCAGTCCAGATCATCCACACCCTGAAGAAGTCACAGGAGTGCAGTGCTAAGAGTCAGGCCTGTGCTCGAATCATCTACAGCAGCCTGTTCGCCTTCCTGGTGCCCTTTACACCCAGCCATTTAGGAATCTTCCTGCAGTTTCTGGTGCACCAGGGCACCATTACTGACTGCACGGCAAAGACCCGGATCAGTCTGTATGTGCAGGTGACCATGTGCCTAGCCAACATCACCTGCTGCCTAGATGCCGTCTGCTATTACTTTATGACGAGGGAGATCCGTTCTTCCAAAGACATTCTCGCCAGGTCCATCAGTTACCGGAGGACCACGAGCACGTCAGAAGTGTGAGGCATGGTTCCACTTTGCATTTGCAACACCAGCACGTCAAAGATGTGAAACATGGTTCAACTTTGCATTTGCAACACCAGCACATCTGAAATGTGAAACATGGTTAAACTTTGCATGTGCATCTTCATACAAGGTGGATCGGCCACGCAAGGCGGAAGGCCATGACTGTGCAGGGTGATCCTAATCCTCTGAGGCAGTCAGGAGTGTCAGGAGTATGAAAAATGCAATGACACAAGATACTGGAATGAGAAGCTTCCAGTGTCTCTGGTGTAAGGAAGAAGCCTCTGTTCTGTTGTCACTATCAATTTTTTATGAATATAACTATGCAATACATAAGCATCCATGTCAAATCATGGTGACGGAATAAAGGAACATGGTGACAGTGATGACATTTCCACTTCCTTATGTTAAGCCAATGAAGTCACTGCCACTGATTCTATGTAGAACCTGACTTCCTGGACAGAACCTGATTTGTTTTTCTAATGAATGGTTGGTATATTTGATATTTTTTGCCTTTCATATAGCATCCAAAAATAACACAGACACACACACAGTTGTGCTTCTCCTAGTAAACCATTTACAGTAGCTGGAATTCTTACATTCACGTCTGTTTGTCCTTTCGTATCTATTATACAGGCTTTTGTCAATATTTTATCCACGATACTGGAAATCACACTGCAGTAAATCACAGGTGTAGAAAAGTAACATTAAATTAAGTGATTGCACTAGTGTCCAAATCATTTGTCGAACTATTAAACTTCTTTGGATACTGATGCCTTTTACCAGCATAACTACTTTACCAAAGTCACTGTGAGTTACTGCAACCAAAAAGAAACTAGTGGTTTGGCGTGCAGATGACTCTTTGAAAATGAATGCGTTCGCGATCACATGTGCAAACAACACACTCTCACACACATGCAGTCAGACACACGCATGCATGTACACACACAGACACACACAGAAGAGTCACACCACACAGCAGCAGTATGTCCACCTTTTAGGCCCCAGAAAGGGACCGCTTTATTAGCCGCCCCCCGCCCTTTGTTAATGCAAACGACACTTCCTGTGGCTGCAGCTCAGTACCAACAGCAAACAGTCAGGCTCAGGAGTTTCACTGTAAGATGGCTAATCTACGTGATTGTAAATGTGGTGTGATTGTTGGTGTTCCAGAATCTCATGAACAGCCTCCCTCTGGGGATTTTCATACACTGCAGTGCCGGTGAACCAGATTCACCACACCTCCTCAGGCAGCAGGCCCAGGCAGCGCACACTGTCAAAACAAGGAAGTGCTCAGTTGGCTGGAGTGAGATTTTCAATTCAAGACATGCATTTACATGTATGTAACAGTTTTATTGCCTTGTAAAAAGTCGGTAGGGTTTGCAAACTACCCCAACGCTTTTGATGCAGCTAATTTTAGGTTTATAATGGAGTAATATAGATTTGCTGTAAGATTTCTTGTGTGAGCGTGAGAGTCTGAAAGCATACGTGTCACGCCCTGGTACTAATGGCTCTGACCGGCACTTATATAGCTTAGAGCAGGGGTGTCAAACTCCAGTCCTGGAGGCCCGGAATCCTGCAGAGTTTTTGGTTTACCCTCATTTAACACACCCGATTCAAGTCCTTGTGCTAATTAACACACAGCTCTTGAGCTAAATCATTTATAGTGGAACAGGGAAAGAACTAAGCCACACAGGGCTCCGGCCCTCCAGGACTGGAGATTGACACCCCTGGCTTAGAGTTTATAGGAAATGGTCAGTGGCAGTTCTGTGACAGAGAGGCCAGAGGAGGATCAATGGTCTTGTTAAAGCTAGCAGGAAGGTCTATCCTCAAAGCTGTTCTAGAGGAAACTATTAACTGGTAATTGCCAGGTGCACCAAATAAAGCAGCCACAAAATAGACATTTTTGTAAAAAATATATATATTTTTATTTATTTATTATTATTAAAGGAAAATAAAGTCATATATAAGAAGGAATGGGAGAAAAGTTCTGAAAAAGGACCCAGCTGAATCCAGTGTGAATAAACACACTGGCAGTGAACTGTACTCCTACCTAACGAGTCCGAAGCCTCGTTTCTGCCGTCAGTACTTACGATTCTCTTGCACCATCTAGTGGTGAAAGTGGGGAAATGCAAGATGTGAACTCATGCGAGGCTTTTACTGGGGAATCAAACTGCCCCAGACTTACGACTGGGTTCCGTTCTTACAGACAGGTTGTACGTCGAAATGGACGTATGTCGGAACTGGATAATCGCACTCATATATAGATATGAGAATGAGATTTGGAGATGCGTGAATACAGTGCTACCCCGCGGCAACCATCGTACGGCGCGCAGCGCGCACAATTAATGTAGCATAGCGCTGCAGGGCATACGGCCACCCGAAATTTAAACATTTAATTTTACATACGCAGTGGTTAGCGCTGCTACTTCACAGCAAGAAGGTCCTGGGTTCGGTCCCCGGGTCGGGCGTAGGACCTTCCTGTGTGGAGTTGGCATGCCCTCCTCGTGTTCGCGTGGGTTTCCACCGGGGGCTCCGGTTTCCTCCCACAGTCCAGAAGTGTACGCGGTAAGTTAATTGGAGACAGTTGGCCCCGTAATTGTGTGTGTGCGCGTGTGGCTGTGTGAGTGTGTGCACTCTGCGGTGTGTTGAACCAAAGGCGAACGCGCCCGTTGTTGCCGGGATAGGCTCCGGTCCCCCCCCCCCGCGACCACGGTTAGGATTAAGCGGTTACGGTAATAGATGGATTTTACATACGTTTACATAATTAAAAAAAAAATCTTCTGTCGTTTGTGCAAGTCGCATGAGTTGGAGATAAGTGGAGGACAGTCTAGAATAATAACGGGTTATTTCAATAATAAATTACCCAGAGGGAGTTGTGAAACTAGCCACTTGAAATTTCAATTAATTGTATACATTGTGCCGAAGAGACCCTCCTTTCCAGCTTCCGACATTAATAGCTCCTTTGACAGAACATGTATAGCTTTGAAACTTTGGCAGTAGGGATAACTTTTTTCTGTATAATTTAAAGATCAGGTGTATCAAGTACTTTGTCTTCTACAAGGCTGTGAAAATGGCCGAAAATTTCAAAAAGGTAACACAACGACGACCCCTTTGAGAGCTTCTCACTCAAACAACATGCTAGACAAAGCATTTTTTCTCTGTGATTTATCAATATATATATATATATGTATGCAGAATTGCCACAGTTATTACTGTCATTGAAGTGTCATAATGATGTTTTGAAATGTGATTGGGAAATTTCCTTAAAATTGCACGTCCTCATTTGACACGGTGGGCTGTTAACCATCATTTTCATTTTTCCCAATGCATTCTTATATATTCTTATATATCTGAGTATGATCTGACAAACAGTTAGTGTTGTCTTTTCAGGGTAATCTGAGAGGGTGACCTGTGAATTTGTACTTAAACTGGGTGATGAAATGACTCTAGTACGTAATAATTTGATATGGAATGATTCTCAACAGTATGCAGTATAAGTGCACCTTTGTTTTTCTCTTCAGAATACTGGCACCTCTCGATATCTGCTGCTACTGAATTGCAAGAGGATCCCAGCCAGGGGCGTCGTTTTCATATTAACATTAGGGGAAGGGGTATATCGAGGTCAGGGGTGTGACGTAACGTCGCCTTATAAGGCGATTCTGTAGTTGCTCTTTATACCGTTGGTTCTTTTTCGTAGACTATTGCCGTTACAATAGTTACAATATACACTCAGTGACAAAAACAGTTAAGCACCCAAAAGTAACGGTACGATTTGGATAATGGTAATTTGGCACATGTGCAAACCAGTGATGGGTATGTACATGATTCGATTTGAAAGGAGCTGGCACGTCACCAGACACAGAGGATGCCTCGTAGACGCATCAGACAGCATTACCAGCACTTGACAGAGTCTGATAGGGGTCGCATTTTGGGTTTGCATGAGGCCAAGTGGTCATATCGTGCAACTGCCCAGCGTGTGGGTCATGTAGATGTCACAGTAGCCCGATGTTGGAACCAATGGGCACATGAATATTGTGCATTACAGAAACCCATGACATCTGCGCCTGCCATACGGACTGTCATCCCACACCGCCGATTTGCATCGACCGGACTGCGGGTTCACCGTCCCACGTGTAGGCTGCCGTTAACACCAGCGCAGAGACGGCTGCGTTTGGAGTGGTGCCGTACCCGGGAGGCTTGGACTGATGCCGCGTGGCGTCACAACATGTTCAGCGATTGTTATATTCTGGGAAACTTTAGGAACTACAATGAACACGAATAAACACTCGGAACACTTGCAGTCTACAATGTGGTTTTTCTATTTCTCGACTTCCCCGAACTAACACCACAACAAACGATTTCCCATCACACACTTTACCTCTCCTACGGTAAGACATAACATCTCCTTCCCCCTTAAAAGAAATGTCCCCACAATGACTATTATCGACAGTAGATACACCGCACAATTGACTAAGTAAAGTGACTAAGTAAACATTCCTACTACCCATAAATTAACCCAACAAGGACACTCAGAATCCTCATAAACAACACAAACCACATGTTAACCTATGAGATGAGGGTAGACTACCTCATCCCATAACAACACCCTTGTAAATTATTCTTCCCCAAGAATTTGTAAAATCTGAATCTGTAAAGAGGGTGAATCGCCGTCCATATAGGTACTGGTGAAAATGCCAAACTCCAAAACAATGCTTAACGTTTCCCTTTCTATCTGTGCGTAATTAGACTTATTCAGTGTTCGCGATGCGAATGCAGTCGGCCTTTCTACTCCGCTTGGCAATATGTGGGAAATAACAGCCCCCACTCCATAAGGGGATACGTCACAGGCTAACTGAATAAGAAGAGAAGGGTCAACATGTGTCAGCACCCTAGATGTCAACAGGGTGTCCTTGGCTGTCTGAAAAGCCTCCTGACAAGCTTTGTTCCAGCTCCACACTTTTGCTTTACAGAGAAGACGCTGTAACTGTTTCAGCATGGATGCCAAATTGGGTATACACCGCCTGTAATAGTTGAGTAATCCAAGAAAAGAACATAACTGACTTACATTCTGTGGCGATGGGGCATCCAAAATGGCACGGCTCTTAGACGGGGCTGTATGCAGCCAGTGCGCGTCGATCACATGCTCCAGATATTCAACCGATGGCCGGAATAAATGGTAATTTTCTTTATGAACCCGGAGGACGTAGTCTTGTAGTCTCTGAAGGACAGCATCCAAATTATGCAGATGTTCCTCATCGGTAGCTCCAGTGCACAGGATGTCATCTAGGTGACACTGCACGCCAGGGGGGACCACTGAGGATCTGAACCATGGCACATTGAAAATGGGCGGGGGCTGATGTGATTTCAAGTGGAAGCCGGCAGTATCTGAACAACCCTTTCTTTGTTGTTATTGTGAGCAGCTCATTTGACCCTTCCTGTACCTACATCCTGTACCTGCATCCTGACCTGCATCTACAAATATGCCTGGTTTAGATCTATTTTGCTAAACTTTTGTCCCTTACTAAGTCCAGCAAACAAATCATCAATGTGGAGAAGAGGATACTGTTCAGCAGCCAGTACCGGATTCAGGGTTACTTTGAAATCCCCACAGATTAGAATTTCTCCATTCTTTTTCAGTACAGGAACAATAGGCGTCACCCATTCACGGATAGTTACAGGTTCCAGAACCCCACTTGCAACCAGAGAGTCCAGTTCAGCATCTACTTTCGACCGTATTGTGCATGATACTGGTCTGACTTTCAAGAACTTTGCCTTTGGTTTAATATTTAATTTTACTGTGATGTCTTTCATATTGCCTAGCGCATTTTTGAAAACTTTGTTGTGTTTCCTCAAAACAGTGTCTAATTCAGTGGCAATGGGTGACCGCATCCTCACAGTTTGCCAATTAAGGTTCAAATTCTCTATCCAAACTCGACCTAGGATAGCAGGGTAATTACCTTTAGTGACACAGATAGGAAGCTTTCTCACTTGGTTGTTGCTCTCAACAGCAACATCAGTCATGCCAGCCATGGCTACTGATTCTCCAAGGTAGGTGCTGAATTGGAGAGGTGTATGGTATTAAAATGGGCATGGAATCCTGGCTTCTCATTCACACCATTTTGCGCTATAGTATAACCTGCCCTGTTTCCATCTGATTTTTAAAGCATTAAATTAGTCTGTGCCAGGACAATGTCACATTTTCTGTATAGTTGGGTACCTAATGTGTACTGAGAAGTTGATACTTGCCTGGCACAGAGAGGTTAAAGGTATTAAAATGGTCCCCCTACCGGCGCAATCGCGTCATTGCATTTGGCTGCGAAGCATTTTAGGTGGACCGGAAAATCCAAATAAGTAGCTGTGAATACGTAGCCAACTTCAGCCTCGTTCTGCAGGGGACCAGCAGTGTGCCCTTACTGCCAACTCTGTTATCCGTCTTACCTGATATAATCATTGCGATAAAATCACATAACCTTTCACCACGTGCAGATTCATTTCATTTCCACCACTCCATCTGGGTGCTTAACTTTTTTTTGTCACTGAGTATATACTGCCACTGAGTGTTTGTGGTAATTATTTAAATAATGCACAACTTGTGAGATTCTGCCACGAATGTCAGGCCATTCATTGCGGGGAAAATGACCTGAGCTCAGGGTCCACTGCGATGCCCCTGTCACTCTCCTGCACCCTGTCTCTCTCACAAATACACCCTAATTTCCGGAAAGAAACACAAGCCATATTAAAATAGCGACTAGAAAATCTTCCCCTAGAGACCCACAGAGGTAAATGAGAATTGTGACTGACACAAATGCTATGCTCCGCTGCGATATAAGCCTTGCAATTTGTGTTATGCTAACTAACCAGGCGATAGTTGCATATTGAACAATCAAATAAGATAATCTTTATGACACTTAATTGACATGAGACGATTAAATTCCAACATTTTCATATAGCCATTATTATGATACAAGGACTTCAATGAGTTAAGTTTACACAAAGCCCTACCGTGCTTCTCCGCTCACCGATCTTTGTTTCCCCCTCGCGGGTCAGGAAGTGAGTGTCTACCTGCCAGAGTTGAGAATAAAACCGTTTTAACGGAAGGTATGATCGAGGTCTCCAAATAAAAACGGTAGGAAATACTTTTAATTAAGCAATGAGATATATTAATCGTATGTGTTTTTGTAAATCAGGCATTATGTGAGATATTATTGAGGGGTATGATCCCCCATGTCAACATTTACGCCTATGGTACCAGCACCTGGTTCCGAATAACAAGGGGAGTACAAGTACCTGGTACTGAATACCAAGGGGAGTACAAGTACCTGGTACTGAATACCAAGGGGAGTACAAGTACCTGGTGCTGAATACCAAGGGGAGTACCGACACCTGTTTTTTTCCCACTTCA
>JAODKC010000039.1:18998191-19032362 GCA_026777985.1 Mormyrops attenuatus | reverse complement strand
TGCGGAAAATGGGGCCCCCATGGATCGTGGGGCCCTACGCACAGCGGGTGTTCTGCGTGTAGGGAGGGGCGGCGCTGAGCTCGCTTATTGTATATTTAACTGTATTTGAATTTCTTTGGAGTCTCCCTACATCGCAGGTCCACGACAGTGTTAAACTCCAAGAAGTACGGCAGATGTCCAGTACAGAGAATCACTGCCAAAAACTATGCTAAATCTTTCTCCTTCTTGGACGGGATGCGCGTTAGACGTGTTCCGATGCCTGACAGTTGCGTGGGCCAGACCTAGATAGCGAACCCACTCCAATTGTATAATACACCCGGCCGAAATAAAGAGTACCTAAGCAGGTCGAAGGATAACGAAGACCTCCCTACGTCATAGCGGACACATTTTACTCGTCCACTGTTTACAATCAAGACAGACGAGATTTTAATTTTTTTTTTTTTTTAAAAAGCCTTTAAAAATCATGCACATTAAAATCAAATAAATATATAAAAAATAATGTTCTAGCGTACTGCCACATGGTGTGTCTCTACAACCGTCGTGACAGATTTCGTCATGGGTGTCTGTGAGAATGAAAACGTTACAAGAGGAGCTGCCAGGCCATTAGTAATGTAGTCATTTCGGGACGAGAGCGACGCGAAGCCGCCCCCGGTCTCTCAGTACAACTGCTACCGTGGGAGAGAAAGGCCTGAATCCGTGCGCTGCCATTTTCAGCCGGTTTTATTATTGGTACCAAAATTCTACAGTTAACTCAAAATTATACAGCCAGTGTTCCATTGGATGATCGGTCGCAATGTTAAAGAAATTGACAATAAAAATGATAATGTATTTCAATATTTGGTTCTCAAAATACACCTTTAAACGAACCAGACATAAGCTTCATATACAAAATAAAGCAACAATATTTTACATGACGTCAACCACAGGTAGTAATGGAAATTAATGGAAACAAGGCAAAGAAAACGCATCCTTGCATTTATAAAACCGTATTCATGATGGATGCGTCTTATTGCATTTGATCACTCGGGAGAAAGGCGCCCATTGTACTTCATGCACAAAGCTCTGACTGTATGATGCAAATAGTCAGCGGCAGCCGTGGTGACATAATGGGGTCTCGGTTTCAGAAACCAAAACAGAGTCAATTCCTCAGACAATAGTCTCGTTTTTTTCCTATAAGCCGCCAGGCTACGCAGATAACCTTGCAGTAAATGCACCACATCAGCTCACAACAACACCGTTTGTTTATTTAACACCTTTCTTCGTCTCACATAATATAAACATAAATTGTATATATGGATCCACCTGCTGAGGCAGCTGCCTGTTAAACCTTTTCATCCTTAATTTACGTCTAAGCCGCGTAAAAATACTAGTGAGTAGTTTTGCTGTAGGTAGCACATATAACAGGAAGATGCATGCAAATTTACCGAGGATTACTACATTCTGCAGTCTACGTGTAGCCGGGCCACAGTGGACAACGTTTCTAGGTTATGAGGGAGTTTTTGTTACGGTAGGTACTCGCACTGGATCTGCCATTTTGTCTGTTGACTTGGCGGTCTACGCCGATCCTCTTACCGGTGAATTCACTCCATTGCCTCATGTTCAATCGGTTGAAGAACTTGCATTGATTAAAGTGAATAATTATATAAATAACATGTAGATGAAAGGACTGGACCACAACTAAATAAATATAACCAGCACAACAATGTGTGTTTGTATGTGTGTCTGTCATTCATATTTAGATTTTAAATTCCAGGAATGACTGCTCGGTTTTCCTACGCATATGGAGTTATGGCTGGTAGCCCGTACTGCCGTGAGATCTGGCTCCCCGCCCCGTCATCACCAAAGCGAGCCAAAGCTACACACCGGAGCAAACCGGCACTTTCCAGCCATCCATCCACATGCGCTGTATAAAATGCAAAATGCAACCAGCACATAGCCGGCAGTCCGCCAGCGTGCAGCCCCGGGGCCGCGGATGCTGCCGAGGGGAGGACAAAGGTGCGGGGGGGGGGGGGCAGTCACACTTACGGGGGGATGCGGGATCAGGATCTCGGTTTTGTCCCCGTCGATGAGCTCTTTCTCGGGTTTCTGCCCGGCGACAGGCTGGAAGGCGATCTTCACCATGCTGGCCGTGCAGAGGTACCGTTCAGAAGCTACTCCGCGCGCCTGGATCGCAGCCCCTTTTGATGCCGCTACAATGTTACAATGTTGCTGCTCGCTCCAAGCGACCGGAAGTTGGCCGTTTTTTCCCCAAACTCTCTTAAAGCGACAGAACAAAAGACGAAGCGTCACTTAGCTGCACGGCATAGTATTCCCAGGGGCGTCGTGGGGTATGCATATTCTGGCAGATTCAGTGGGCCGAGCACTTGACAGGGGCCCTTGAATACGTAAAACTACACATAAAATGGGGGGGGGGGGCACGTAATATTCTGGCAGAGCAGGTTTTGTGGTGTCCTAGGAAAGATTCTGCTGAGTGCCCCCACCCCCGCAGCAAAAATAAAGTTTGTCAATTCATTTCTTACAAACATTTCAGTAGCACAGATTAGCTGGCTGCTAACTAGCTGTCTTGCCTCCATTCCACAATTAGTGAAATATCATTAGTGTGAATGACTGTAATGTCACAGAATGCAACCAGAGGTACTTCCTCGGATTTTTTTCACTCACCCTTTTGTGCTCCCCAAACAAATAGTGCCCCAGGCCCTGTATCCGGGGGCCCCAGAATATCTAGGTATGTCCCTGCTGATTCCTCTACATATTCATCTCACTAAATCAAATTCACCCCTCGATCTACCAACAATTCTTATTATTTTCTCAGAAAATAAAGAAATCTCCCTTTAACAAAAGAAAACCAATGTTTTCATTCCTGTAAAATCTGAAAACTGAAAAACAGAAGTAAATCAGACGGAAAAAAAATGCAAAATTCCAAAGCGTTTTCTTTTTCCAAATTCCTTTATTTATGTTTTGGGTCCAGGTCTTTTTCACACATTAAAAGCACAGTCGTACTTTATAGTTTGACTATGAAGTTGAGTTTCAATTAAGAATAAAACATTTCTGATATTTGTTCTATTTATAAACGGTCGTACGATATGTAGATAATTGCACTCCCAGTACAGTATAGTCACATAGCATCATGCTCGTTTCGAGCTCAGAAGCGGCATGCTATTTTAAGGGCGCCTCTTGGGTGCTTCACGTGTCAGTCAGATGAAACGTGTTAGGCTGCATCATTTCATAGAGGCTGCAGGACTCGCATTAAAAGCACCATTCTTTACCCATGCCCTCACTATAACAGCCAACAACTCCTGAATGGTGAAGGCAAAGGAAGATGTTATCACTGCCTTTATGCAGAAATCCTGATTCATGCAGAGAGAATCTTAATAATGAAAGGGCTGAAACCTCCAAACGATACGGTCGGCAGTATTAACTGTAACATTCCCGCAGCATGAATGCTACCTTAGAAACAGAGAACACTGCCATTTGACCAGTATACTTGATATTTCTTATATTAACAGTAGGGGGGCTCTAGTTACTTTCAGTTCAACTATGGTTTGATTAAACACAAACACACTTTGCAGCCTAAATCTGTCCAGACGTTTGCCGCCCACTCCACCCCTGCCCCCAACTCCAGAAGGAGCAAACCCTGACAGATGTTCTATACTCTGCACACGTATTTTTGTCTCATCCGAAAAAAGGAAGAAAAAAAAAGGAAGCACAACCAATTAAACTGAAGACTATTCTCTCCATTTCCAGTTCACTGCTTTCCAGTTCAAAGCGTGCAGTGCGTGCGGCTTGGTACTCTGCTAGCTGGCACCGGTTGTGAAACCTGCTAGAGAAACTTAGTAACACATTTACAGTCACTTTCCAAAAAGGAGAAAAAAAAGAAACAGGGGGGGGGGGGGGAATCTGCCAGCTCCTCTGCTGAACAAACGATTAATATCCGCGATGTTGATCCAATCTGGTGAGGACGTTATTTACAGCGAATCAGTAATCAAATGTCACATCTACAGCCTTCCTACTGCAAAATGTATTCGATAACCATAAAAAAAAATTAAAACATTTCAGGATTATGTCTTTGTTCCAAACACACACGAAAGAGGGGAAATACAAAGTGAAACAAAGACAGCATATGTACAAGTTCAGATGCTCTCATCTCTCCCTGAAGCATTAAGTTAAATACGTATCAGGCTTCTTACCCTACCATATTACTCTGTAATGTTAACACTGTAGTTTGTGTTCCCAATGTCATGCCGTTAATATGAAAGGTTTGTCTTTCTACTATTATTTAAACACAGGCATGGAGGACTTTTAGCTGGTTGAGCAATGGGCCCACACACTTCTCAAACGCAGTCCCCTCCCCCCCCCGGGATACAGAAATATGTGGTGCCTGTTGTCATCCACACCCTGTGCAGGAACACCGACGGTTCTGTCGAGACACACATAACCAACCTGAATCCACCCGCCGTTTGGGTTTTAAGGCTCAGCACGCGTGGTAGAGGCGCGGTACGTCACATTTATCGAGCGAAAGATATCGGTCCTGCCATTTAGATTTTAGCTGAGGGGAATTCTTTCAGATCGTGTCCTAATGTGCAAGGAAGCAGCAGCAGCCAGGTTTGTATTTTTTTAAGGAACAACAGAAAGAAAACAACGATAATATCAGGGAGAAGAGAACTAAACAGCAGACGACCAGTAACGCTTCCCTGTGAGCTGACAAAATTATGTCCTCAGTCCCAGGACTGTTTTGCTGAGGGGCCTGATGTGCATACGTTTGTCAGGGTGCCATCAGCGTGCCAACCCCCACCCCCGCCCCGCCCCCCAGGCACATCAAGCCTCCTGTGGCGCTGGCCTCTTCAGATCCCTGATCTGCTTCACCAAGTAGGTCTTCTCGTCATTGAACTGCTCGTCCTCAGTCCTGTCGTTCTGGAACTTGCTGAGAAACTCGATGAGTTTCGTCTGGTTCTTCAGCAAAATGTCCAGGATGGGCTGAGTCTTGTTGGGATTGGCAACAAAAACCTGGACACAGGAAAGCAGTGCAATTAAAAAGAAATGTACACAAGGCTGATAATACCACAGCTAAACGGTAAGAGGAAACATAAAAGCACAGATCCCAAAACTCCTTCAGGATGTTATCAACAATCTGACACATTACAGGCAGAAGCAGATCTGATCAAATGATCCGAAAGCAATAGATTTTAATTTCAGTTTTGAATTCTTTTGGGAACATCCATATCTACACTTTCATTAGCCCGCTGCTAATAGTAACGATGTATCGATGTCACAAGGACTTGAAAGAAAAACTACACCCATGTTCCACAGACCCTCCAGTCAGAGGCTAATTTGTGCAGATACTGGGCCTTAAAAGCCATGCTGTGCGAGCGAGTACCTTAAACACGTGGAAGGCCTCAAACTGGATATTACGACTCTTGTCGCGTAAGAGGTTCATCATTAACTTGAGGTTTTCTGGTTTGCTGATGTACTTTGTCATGATGGTGAAGTTGTGTCGGTCTAACAGAAGCTCCCCAAGCAACTGAGGAGGCACAAGGATACAAAAAAATCATAGCGGAGAAACTCAAGACAAAGCAGAATCAATCATGAGGAAATGGGAACCGTAATATTTCCAATGTCCACTAGGTGGCAGCGTAAGCATTCTGCCCACATTGATCTGGCACCAACAGTGCCTTCAAGTAATGCGGATGCAGGTGCAGTGCTTACCTTCAGAGACTGCCTTTTAGTCACATAGTTTTCTGAATGGAGTAACTTTTCATATTCGCTAAAGAACTGGGAGGGAGAGAGACATACAATGAGGGCCTGTCAGACTAAGATGTTTGTTTTCATCCTAAATAAAACAGAACAAACCGGTAATTTATCACCAGAGAATGGCACAGCCATTGTTGTAGGGATGCCATAGAGAGGCACTGTAGTCATTCTGCTGCCTTTCTTCTGCAATTACAGCTGTCAGCCATCCTGCCACCGGAAGCGTCGGGCTTCCTGCAGGGACGTGCACATCTGTGCGAATCACACGAGCGAGCGGAGAGACCGTGACTCACTTTGTCATAGTGCTGCTCCAGAAACTCGGCGCTCAGCAGCTTGTGTCTCGTGAGCAGGTCCTGGAGGACAGAAAGCGGACACCGTTTGCAGGCGGAGTGCCACAAAGCAAGCGGGGCGCGTGGCCCCGAGTCGCCAGCTTGCAGCACGAAAACGGCAATGAATCTGTGTGCTTCAGTGTTCACAGGCTTCTGCTGAGAAATTCAGGCTCAAGAGGCCTGTGTGCATGGGGCCCCCCATGCACACACAGCCCTCCATGCACACACAGCCCCCCATGCACACACAGCCCCCCATGCACACACAGCCCCCCATGCACACACAGCCCTCCATGCACACACAGCCCCCCATGCACACACAGCCCCCCATGCACACACAGCTAAACACACTCACACCAGAAGTTAAGAGATGATTAAAATCTGGCCGTTTTCCCAGCACTTTATACGGTATTACTGTCAATTTTCACATCCCACAAAGTTACCTCATCTGCCATATTGCATTACCTATTTGTCATCAGTGTTGTACTCTGATATTGCACTGCCTTGTCCCATACTGGTTTAATCTGCACTGCTGTTTGTCCTTCCCCATCGTAACACCCCCCCCCCCCCCCAAACTGTGGCATGATTCGCTGTATTCCCTGAATACGTGTGACACTGCTATGGACTCACTTTAAAGGTGGCGAACGCGTCTGAGGCTATGTCAAACGTGGACATCTCCACGTATCTGAAGAAGTCATGGAACTGCTCAGACCATAGGATGATTTTGGCCAGCGGCTCGTGCCGGACACACTCCCTCAGCATGATGCCGCAGTTCAGCGCGATCTCCGGAGACTCGTACCTACAGATGCGCAAAAAAGGCGAGAAACGAGTCGCCGATGGTGATCAGTGATCACCGCCATCGTGCCAATCACCAAGGCGACAGGCTGGCAGATATACGCACCCTTTTAACAACATAAACAGTATGTTCTGCTGCGTGCAGATGTATTCCACCGTAGGAGTCCTCGTCCCGATTTGCCGGCGGAGAATATTGTTGAAGATCTGAGCCACATCCTTTTTGCCCTGTTTCGTAACACCAAAAAAAAAGGAGAAGAGGATCAGAATGTGTGGAACTGGTGCACAACCTACATCACGCACACAACACAAACGCCACACAGTACAGATTCATCCACCTGATCAAATGGCTATTTTCTGAAAGCTAAGAAACAAAGCCCACGGCTCTGTGTTTCGATTAAGGCTCTACAGACAGCACGTCACCCATTGAAAAGTCCTGGCTTTGTTCCTGCACTCCCTCTCTACAGAATAAGAAAAAAAAAAAACAGGGGGTGCCGCTAGACCTGTGGAGCCTGTTAAATGGTTATACTCTCAGTTGGGAGCAGACAAGCACGTTGGGGTGGGGGGGGGTATCAGGGCCCTAGGCTGACATCAGCATGAAGGTTCAGGTGTTGCCGACTTAACCACCACCCCCTAAATTTTTCTTAAGGTGCGGCAAGGTGGGGCGGGGGCTCACCTCGAAGTCGATGAGCTGCAGGTCGGCGATGAGCGTGCTCAGCAGCCCGCTGTTGTACAGCTCCTGTGCCAACTGAGCGACTGCCTCCGTCTGCGGCTCCTTCTCGTTGGTGCCGTACAGGATCTCCTTCATGGCCACCAGGTTCTTGGACACCTCCTCGGTGGCCTGCGCAGACGGGCCACATCAGGGGGAGACCGAGAGACAGCAGAGCCCGTCTCTCAGAAGGTTCCGGAAGTGTCGCAATTAATTCCTCGGTCTAAAAATACAGCCCAACTTCAAAAAGTAAAACATTACGTGGCCTCAGTGACCAGTATCAAGAAATCTGCTGGACACAGAGGAGATTTCAGGTCCAGAGAGTACAAATCCAGACCAAGATTTTGTTTCAACCAACCAGTTGAGTACTCTGTGACCGAGACTCTCTATAATCAACTGGTTGGTTGAAACAAAATCTTGGTCTGGATCTGTACTCTCTGGACGTTACCTTCACCTGATAGCTGAACCCCAGCCTTTTGCAAACGCCTGGCAGGAATCAGTCTTCCGCACCAGCATTCCTGATAAATACTGCTTCCTCATTCTACGCCAGCGTCTGACTTCGAGGTGCCTCGGACATCTTACCTTCTCTGCCTTCTTGTCGGAGATGTCCTGCTTTTCCAGCACGGACATGCTGTCCTTAAGGTTCTTCACGATGTCCGCCGGGGACTTGTGGGACTTGCCGAAAGGGAACGGCATGGCTGGGGCTCGTAGCACGAGTAGTGGAAGGGCACCTGTCCACCTGGGGGCACAGGAAGGGGCGGCTCAGGAAGGCCCACGCGGCTCAGGAAGGCCCACGCGGCTCATTTAAAAAACAGGCAGTGGCTGCACGAGGGGCAAAGCATCCAACACATGCAGTCCTGTATCTCAGTAAGGAGAACATCACACTGACAATGCAAAGTTAGAATCCCAGCAAGTACACGCAAATTGTAAGCCCTCCCTCTAGTGTAAGTTACTTTGGACAAACGTGTCAGATCGATGAAATGTAGAGATTCCTATTAGTTTCTTACAAGCCTGCATTACCACACGCGTCCATCATCTGTGCGACCTCTCCTGGTCATGAGATATTTCAAGTGTCAAACTCAAAATACTGCTGAGAACCCCCCCACCACCACACAGACACACACATCGTGGAAATAGGCAACAGAACAAATGAACATACAAATCCAGAAAGATCTCTGACACTGCAGTCAGACTAGCTACTAACAGAACATTGAGATGTTTTTCCAGGTTTTCCAGTGAGGGCATAACTCAGCACGCGGTCACCAACATGGTGTCACACGCGGCGATGCACAAATACCCTCAGGTACAACTTCTCTGCAAAGTGACAAACATTTCATTTTTCTTTTCTTTCTTTTTTTTAAAAAAAAAATACAAAGGGCGGGTCACCGTTTCAGGCCAAAACTGTGAGACATCCTGGGTTTCAAAGCCATTTGTTACATTTTCCTGATTTTAGCTCTGGGTCACTGAAACAGGAACGACCAGGAGACTTAATCCAACAAAGCGAGTTAATATTCCACTCAGAGTCATTCAATGGCTCGTTGGCGTGACCCGCAAAACGTCACTCAAAGAGAAACTGAAGTCAAGCTGCGCCACTTAGCGACACTGTGGGAAAGCTGAGCCGCGCGACAGGGCAAACGAGCAGACGGAAAACCTGTTTCACACACCGTCACCACATATGCATTATTATGGAATCATCAACACGCAGATGAGGTTACAGCATAAAGCAGTTACACAGCACTTAATAGAGTTTTACAGTAGTTACACGCCGGGCCATTCATAAATGCGTCTGGACCAGGGGCGACTCTAGGATTTGACCCCTGGGGGTTGGGGGGGTGGGATTTCACTCCTCCATGTTAGAATTTGCTGAGGAGGGATCAGCACAATGTACCATGCCGAGGATATGAAATGTATACAAAAATCTGGGACAAATCGCTAAACGGTTTTACAGAAATTATTTTTCAGGGGGACTTACACAAAAAAGAGGAGCTGAAGCCCCCCCCCCCCAAAAATCCAGGGCGCTGACACACACTAAAGATCCATCTGACTTGAACAATCCTAGTCCACAGATCACATCCCAGAATCCCAAAGCTACCCAACAGCTGGTCATCAAACAGATAGCAGTGAACAGCATGGCTATGGACTGTGATTTATGCTTGATAATTTCCCTGCAGAGTTAAGCCCCTTAACAGAAATACATCACGTTCATTTTATCCTCAGCAGGCAACCAAGTTATTACCTGCGTCTGGCGTGTCAGGCCACACTCTGGCAGCAACCCGCCCTTCCTGACTTCTGTGGACCCAGACCTGTTGTAACACAATGTACCTCCCCTGGGTTCAATCTTTCCAGCCCCCCAACTAAGAACAACTATCCTTGACCCCCGGCCAACCAGAACCTTACTCAAATTAAATAAGTCCCCCAAAAGCACCAGCCCAACAACCCAGACAGGCGTAGCGACTGAAGGCCGGCCTAAAGGCACTGCAGATAAGCATTCCTCAGATTCCCCTGGCATTCTGCTCACAGCCACGAAGATCACCTACTTCCCAACATGTTTCTCTGAGACTTTGGCACAACCCCATGCTGTCTGTGACCCTCCCACTCTTCCTATCTACATTCTTAGAAGCGTATATAAATACGTAGAAGACAAACCCGGCTCTGTACAAACTGCACACCGTGTTTGCCAATAGCCGCTGTCGGGCGCCGTTTAAACACGGACCCGATTGAGCGCTGAAAGGCGGCCTGACACAGAGCTGGGGTTCACTCTCACTCTCTCTCTCACACACACACACACACACACACACACACACACACACACGGTCAGTGCGGCATATGCAGGGGACTCCCTCGTGTCCGTATCAGGACCGTCCTGCCGTGTGAATGAATGGGCAGACCAATCACATTAATGCCGTCACACCCCGACCGAAGCAGCCTGTAACGGGAGAGACTGAACAGCCCACCAGGAGAGACTCCGGTCAAGCCATGCCCCCCAGTAATGTTAAAATAATACCTAACTGTCTAAAGACATAACCCCACTAGCATGGGAGATACGTTCGAACCGCGTCCATCGGTCTCAAATCCAGCCTTGAAACTACACTACAGAAAAACACATAAAATTAACGCGAGAAGCGACGAAGGGCGTGAGGGCACTACAAACCGGCCGAAACAAGCGGAGGCATAATGGGCAAACGCTCCGGACCTTCGGGCCGCGCTAGGGCGGGCCTTCGGGAAGGCGCACCGCTTCTTCGGCTCATCACTAACCAGAACCGTAACCAGAACCCCAGATAATTGTGCTCACGAAAGGACCGAGCCTTTCAAACCGCTTCCCCGTTAACTCAGATGTGCACAACTCGATAACAAAGCGACAAACGCCGCCCCGCTGGAACAATCCGCAGCGGCCGGCCGGGGTAAGCTGCGAAGTGAAATGAAAAGGACAAAATAAGGGCTTAGCCTGCATGCCTTGCAGGGCGACGTAGACCTAGCGAAAGCATGCATGCTAAGCCTTTAGCAGCCGAGCCCGTATTTTGTTCATTTTACTTTACAGCTTCCTCCGCCGAGCGCCCAGCCTCCCGAGGCCCGGGCAGCTTCCGTGCGCGCAGCCTGCAGGATGCGCCCGCGAATCTGCCACAAACCTTGCCAACACGCCCGCCTCGCCGTGTTATTATCGCCGTTCTTGTTCTCTTGTTATTAATATTACAATATTCCAGTTGGAGGTGGAAGGCGCCACCGGGCTGTCGCTCTCGTTCCGCTTCTTTCCGCCGCCTCTACGGCGCTCCGTGCTCCCAGCGCCCCGCGTCGTCCCCGCTGCGTACGGACTCCGGTGCTCCAGGCACTCCGTGTCTCTCTGTGCGTCTCTGTCTCTGTGTTTTTTCCGTTTCCGCTTCGTCGACAGGCAGGCAGCCGGGTCTACACCGCCCCGCAAGGCGGGCGCTGGTCACAGCAGCAGCGCCTCTCCGCGGACGAGCGTCTCGGCCTTGCGTAAAAGCCCGATTGCCCCATTGCTTTCATCCCAGGCAGTATCGTTTCCGGCCTCGCTTCCATTACAGTGTTTATTTTTGTCCACCTTTCATAACCGTCATTGACATTAATCGGAATAAAAACAAAATAATGCATTTCAAAAGTGCCATTAAAATGTTCATGTGCAAGAAATACGAAGAAGTCGTAATGAAGATTCAATAGAACTTTATTTCACACACACACACACACACACACACACACACACACACACACACACACACACACACACACCCGCCCTTAAAGCGCTGTGTCTTTTTTGTTATTATTTTAATTTCCTTTTACGAGTGTTTTGCATTTAAGCGCCTTGTATCACTGCGAAAGCGATACATTCATGACACGTGTATCTTTAAATCTGATTTAAAGACAGTAAAGTGTTACATTGTTGCTCAGTGAAAGTCCGTCCGCTGCAGAGTGGAAGCGCAATACAAGGAGTTTGCGCATCCGATTATTGTATTAAATGCAATGTGCTCGATCCTACCGACGACGCAAGAGGGCGCTCGTGTGTTTCACTGCACCGGCCTATTGTCACGTCCGTTGCGCAAGTAAACAAAATATCGCCTAACCTTTGACCCACATAAATTTGTAACGCATGTATGGCGTAATTACATAATGTTGACTTGAAAGGATTTGTTTTAGAATGGATTATTTCTGTAGTTTATCATTTTTTTTATAATATTGCAATTTGGATCAAAAGGGTGCTGATAATATGATAGCATGAGATGGATAAAAAGATAAATAAAAGTTAATGGGAATTTTAAAATGTATCTCCGCCGTATCAGTCCATGGAATAGGTGTGGTTTAATAATGCGGCATGACGTGTGGTAATAGCCTACTAAACTATGCCTAACGATGGCAGCCTTTAAAATGGAATATAGGCTTATTTCTCGGGAACGAAGTCCGCCGTTTAGAAGAATAGAAATAATTCTAATTAGTAAACTGGGTCTGGAAAACCGCAGTGTCCGCTGAAAGGGTAAGTGAAAAGACGCCTTTGTGGGGTTGTCATTCCCACGCTAATTCTGATTTGGAGACGCGTGGCCAGATGGTGGGGCAGATGAGCGCAGAATCCTTAAGTCCGCCCTACAATACCTCTAAAGAACTCCAAACCAGCTACCAGAGAAACTGTAATTCGGCCTTTGGGGTGACATAATCCTCTGCTCTGAGTGCTCCGCAGACTTATGCACTGATATTAGTCTAAAACAAGTTGTTAGTATTTCCCACGTGCCTCATCTGGTAAGCTATGGATTTGGTGCAAATACAATTTGTCAGTAGGCCCTGTTACATATTCACAACATTCCTTCGATCGTGTCAAAGTATAGATACTAATCTCTAGATGGAGAATCTGCCTACTGAAGTTCGCTCAAAACAGGTCCCCAGTTTATTACAGTAAGGCGATAGAAAGTTGTGAGGCGACCGTGGCAGGTCTGCCCGGCTTGTCCCCGTTTCGCGGCTGCTTTTTTCCTTTTCTGTTTTATGCCAGTGCGGGACACTTGCCCAGCATTAATGTGCTACCGTCTGCTGGGTGCCGGCAGCCGCTGATTAAAAAGGCGGCGCCTGACGGCACGCAGGTCGCGTGGCCAGATGTCTTTCTGCGCATTGTGCGGGGTCCATTGTACTGAGCGAGCCCCTTCACTCCCCATGAAGCTCTTTAGATCTTCAAACAAACACTCGCCACATTCGGCGAATACGCTAAGCCTCAGGGAATTTCGGACAAAGGGACTAGCATTATTCTTCCTTAAATTCAGATTTACAGGTGTTTTCTGTTTTTAAAGAGGGACCCAATTTGGTGAATGTATACAGCAGTGCCGCACGTGCAGTTTCGACTACCCGTCCGTCGTCTCGTGGATAGATTGTAAAATCACTTTTAGGCGAATGACAAGTAGGCCTACATGTAACCTGCCTTCAAGAAATAATAGACGCGAAAGATTAAATAATCATGATGTTTTTTCTCAGGACGACCGCGACGGATCTTATATTAAAAGTCAAATGTCGAATTATTACGTATATAATAATACTGTTGCCCTAACATTCATTTAATAACTCGATAATCTATATACATTATATTTATTTACAATACATAATTGTCATGCTTGCAATTATATTTCCTTATCACATTTCCGTAGATTTTGTTTTAGCTAAGTTTAGTTTACCTTTAGTTTTTTGTTTTTGTGTTCTGTGTGTATGATGACCAAAACGCCTATACACCACGCGCCCCAAATTCTTTGTATGCATGCACACTTGGCTAATAAAACTGATTCCGATTCTGATTAGCCCTGTGTCAAATAGGCCTACTCTGTCCAGTCACAGTAATCTTCACGAGCTCTTCAATATTCAGCAAAACAGGGTTAATTATTTTAAAACTGCAAAATTTTTCCAATGAACGCTGTAATCTATATAGAGTCAAAGAGTTCGTCAGGCAGCCGGCCACACATGTTGGCATTATGATGTCAGCACCTGTCACCTCACACCAGTCGCTTGCACCTGTCGAAACGCTCCTCTGGGCACTTCCTCTTGGAGAAGTTGCAGAGGTAGCCTGCACCGGTTCTTTGTGAGTTATTACATTCTTCATGGCGATTAAATGGAGCTGAATGCTCGCCTTTTGTCCGGCGCAGTTTCCCACGTCCCGGCATTCGCCTGGCAGTCGCGTGTCTCAAGTCAAACAGACCCGCTGCCATGAATCCCAAAAGCGGCGACCAGCGAGCGGGACATCTGCCCCCTCCATTGAAGAAGGGATGAAAAAAAACATATAACAGATGTTCCAGATTTTCAGTGATCGCGCCCCTATACGCTGAAAAATAAATGAGATGTTTTTCCCAACAACCCAAAAGTGAGTTTTCAGTTATTAGTAATTACAATTAATTACATTAAGACAAGTTATGAACATTTATTTTTCCCCGAGCACTGTTTTGAATATTTGAATAGTATTGCAGTCTCTATGGTTTATTCAGGAACGAATCAGGATTGTAGGCGTATTTGAATGACATCGTACACACATTGGCATTTGTTGTTTTTCCCATCCATCCAACCAACCATCTTTCGAACACTTATCCTGAGCAGAGTCACAGGGGCTCGATATTAGGGTTATTTTTAAATGAATGCTTTCCAAAAAAGAAACAATATGGAAGATTATAATGCGTTATAATCTCATTGCACTGTTTCCAATGCGTCAGGACACCGACACTAGGTAAAACAATAACCGACACCGTCCAGGGGGAAAAAGTCTAAGGAGAATGGGCGTTAGAAAGTATTCTGCGAGACCTCGGGGGATAGGTTTCGCCTTTTCTCCGGTAATGCTGTCCCGATTCACTGAGAATGAAAGGGCCGTGCCGTCCCCAGTGTAACGCCAGTAATAGCAGACTCTTGTTAGTGCCTGGGAACGCCGGGCCAGCGCTCCGCGCGCCGCGGACCACGTGACGCGCCCTAATAGCGAAACAGAAGGTTTCACTAGGGTGCACATTTCCAGGCTGGACATCTGTCGCTTTTTCTCTTTATCGGGCGGGCAGCGCTGCTATTGAAAAGAAGCAGTGACCTGTCAGTCTTGACTGATGGGAGCGGGCCACTGGGATCGACCCCATGTGTGGGAAAATACCTCAGCCAAAGAGCTCCCACATTCACATGCTAATCCTGCCCTTATAAATAAGAGGAGAGCAGAGCGCGGAGGCCTTAAAGACGAGACAGAATCCGCTCCAAGAGAGAACAGGGGAAAGTCGTGGTTCATATCCACCAAGCTAGGGAGATGACGGCCACCGCCGTGACCCACAACGTGGAGAAATTGTCGAGCGCTAAAGAAGAGAGAAAGGTACAAAGAGCTTTAACAAAAATATAAAGTAGCTAATCTCGTTGGATTAGTCCTGGTAGCACGAGATGTCAGGATGATATGCCGTTCCTAATGCTAATTTTGTTGATGCCTGCGGCTGATTTGGTATATGTTTCGCTTTTAGCTGAGAAAGCCACTAATTGAAAGAAAAAGACGAGAAAGAATAAATAATTGTCTCGATCAACTGAAAGAAACCGTGGTCGGCGCTTTCCGACTAGATGTAAGTATGAGACGATAAGAAGACCATACTTCGGGATGGAAACTATAGTTAAATAGCTCTACTGTGCGGTACTCTCTAAAGGTATTTCTTTTAGTAAAACATTCGTGTATTTCATGGCAGCAATCTAAACTGGAGAAGGCTGATATTCTTGAAATGACAGTGAAGCATCTGCAGAATATTCAAAGCAACAAATTCGCCGGTAAGTGAACACTCAAAACTTAAAAAATAAGTACTAGGGTAAGTAAATTTGAGAAAAAGCGAAGATGTTTATTTAAGAGCCGTTCTTATTTTGGACTGCAGGGGGCAGTATACACGCAGCTTTTACAACACAATGAAGATAAACCGGCTCTCCATTCATTTCGTTTACACGCGTTTCACGAGATCATCTTAATGATGATCTTCCGCCTTAAAAGCGACTTTTAGGCCTAGAGCCGTGACTCATGTTCAACCACTCTTTTTATTACAGCTGACTCCACCATAGGGTTAGAGGCCCAGCAGAAATACAGCACGGGCTATATCCAGTGTATGCACGAGGTTCACAATCTACTGCTAACCTGTGAGTGGATGGATAAAACACTAGGCTCTCGTCTGCTCAACCACCTGCTCAAGTCGCTCCCGCGTGCTACCGAGGATGCCCAGCCCGCCGTGACGTCCATGGCCCCGCCTCCTCAGCAAACGCAGGAAAGCTGCAGCGCCGGCCCTGTGGTGCCCTCAAGCCGTGTGTTCAGCGGGGCTGCCGCCAAGGTCCAAACAGAGCGTGCCCAACAGTGCGCGGGCACCCGCGATAAGGCGCTCCTGTTACCGGGCAACCAGCTATTTAACAATCAGCACATAGCCACACTTGACATGTGGCGGCCGTGGTGACGGGAGCAAACTGAGGCAGCCCTCTGGTTTTGTTTTTGATCTGCGTGTAGACTCTTTTCCTTATGTATCTTATAGATATGCTTCTCAGAGCACTTGTGGGGCAGTCCTGTTCCAGAATAGATGTGCTGCAGACCTCAGTACTTCCACAGAAGTAAACTTCTTGTAGCCTGCATTGTAGAAGGCTATTATTCAGCTATTTATTGTATTAACTCTTAATTTATTTAATAAGGAATACTTGCTTTAGATTATTTCCTCTCTTTTGTATGTAAACGTATTAACCCAATAATAATAAAATGAATATTTAATCCACACGTTGCTCACCAGGCTTAACCTACTCTGTGAAGATCTGCATTACACTCGTCACCTATCTGACCATCCAAACATTCATATATTTTGAGAACATATCATACAAATATAACTAAGTATGAACGCCAGGCAATTCTGGTTAAAATATTATCCTAATTGAAATATTTTGAAGTTTTCCCTCAAATTTCACAGTTTATTAAATATACAAAAACAAAGCCCTACAACCCAAATACCTCTGACACTGTCACATCGGTGGCGTTTCCAAATAGAAAAAAAATACTTTTCGGCTTAGTTCCCATGTTTCAAGACAACTCCATTCCACAGTTTATAATGCAAAGCGATGTGACGTTTCATCAAACACGTCATATGGCGTTATGAGCATTACACTATCCCAACATCAAATTACATCTGTATGACATTTATGCGCATGTTGCATTAGAAATCAGAGGCGGTTATGTTTTCATGTCATTTAAGTCTCTGATTGATTTCCTTTATAACGTGGTCTAATCAACGGGTATAACGGAGGGCAAGACTTGGACAAGGACTCGAAACTTACCGATTCATGGCACATGCAGGGTCCTGACGTCGAAAATTAAGCGAAGCGCTTAAGTATATTGCCCTCACTGTCCAGTTGTGTGCACGACAAAAGAAGCAGGCTGTGAAATTATTTTTGAGGAGCCAACTAGAAGTCACAGGGAGAAATGCGTAATGTCTGTCTATATATCACTGATATCAACATCAAAAAACGAACGTTTCCTCTACCGCAGGCAACATCCGGTTCTTCATTCAGCAACACTTTTCAGTAATGTTTAATTTAAAAAGTGAGGCTGTCGGCTGTTTTCATTACTTGTGTAATGATACAGACTCTTTAAACAATGCAACGCACCCAGAAACACATTAGGCTAAATATATTGTTGAGGTATATTTGAAGAATGATGCCATAATTGCTGAATTGAGACGCCAACTGAGCTTCAATCCGGACACACTGTCCATTTTCTCTTGCCCTCCAAATTTACGTTCTGCTCACATTATACCAGGCCAGCCATAAAAATAATTATTTTTCTCAGGGTTTTTTATATCTCATTGAGAGCAGGAATCTCAAAAAGATCCCCCACCCCTACTCCCAACTTATAACCTAATGTATCACGTAAGTCGATACTTAAAATTGTTTGACTGAAAGAGGTTTTTGCAACTGTTACCTATCTATCTATCTATCTATCTATCTATCTATTTATCTGTGTGTGTGTATGTGTAAATTATGATTTGTTCCAAAAAGACAATAAATAAAGTAAGTATTGTATTTGTAATATGCCCTTCACGAACTATTGTACTTCACGAACATGATTACCACGTAATGCTCACCTCAGTTTATTTTATTCAAAGTTCTCTCTCGACTCTCTGAGGTTTACATGTAAACGAATGCATGTCAAATGTGCCATCAATAAACATGAAAAGTCGACGGAGGCAAAAAACGACTGCTGCCGCTTCACAAAAAGTACTGCAACGCGAAAAAATCAAAGAGACTATAGGCGACTTAGCTACGAGCTGCTTTTCAAAGGCAGCGTGCGGATAAACCGGGGAGGCAAGGAGCGGGACGATGACGAGGTGCCAAAGTCTTCCATTTCAAAGGCCAGGAACAGTCCTTTTATGCTGGAATCTGTTTTACTACCCCATTATTGTGAACCTGTGGCACAAACGGAAATTTAGAACGTAAACGCGTATGATCTACTTATATTACCTGCAAAGAGAGCTGTAACCTAATACACGACCTTGTTCTAACAGTCTATATAGCTAAACGCGTGTGGCTCTTCGCGTCTTAACAGCAGACCAAACATCACTCAAATAACCCATTCAAAACATATTAACCACTTTCAGACCTGTTTATAAATATTCCCTTTACCCGAAAAAGCTTAAACTGGCCGTGATTATGCTATGTTTAAATGCCTAAATATGCAGCCGCAAGTAAATCAGAGGGGGGCTCCGAAAGATCGAGAACAAATGAAGCGCGAGCCAACACCTGTCACTTTCTTTGGGGACCAGCCGTCGGTGCCCCGATTAAATTCATTTAGTCTGAGGGGCTGCAGCTTGCAGCTGCCAACTGTCGGCATCGCATTACATTGAGGGGACCTCGCGGGCAAGTCCCATCGAGAGTCAAATAAAGGGGAACAACAAAAAGCATAAAGGGATAAAACGCAGAAACCCCTCTAATTTAACCCGTAATTTCAGTTGCATAGTCTGTTTGGCACCAACGCAAAGATTATTCGGAGTTGAAAAAACGCCCTGGTGGCTATTCAAATATAGAATTCCAATACATTTCCAGTCGTTTCATATGCTGTTCTGTTTTTGGGCAGGCTTAGAACTTGCATTGTACCAATAACTGCATCATAAAATCCAATGACTGACTATCTTTAAAAAAATCTGTTATAAGGGCAAAAAACGTACTGAATATTGCACTTCATATACGTAATATATATGAATATATATGAATATACTTTGGAATCAAGCTAGTAAAGATCTTTCTTGTCGTGTAGGCATGTGTATAAGACGTTTCTGTTAACAAAACATTAAACGTCAATCAATATGTGTTTTAAATGACAATTGAAATGAAATTGCATAAAAGTTGCTTTAGCGTGCGCGTGGAGTTACTCTACCACTTCAAAAAAACAAACCATATAAATTCATATAGTGTATAATATAAAGTGCTTAGTATAAACGTGTTAAGATAGAATTCAGCTTTGATGCCTAATTCATATTTTGAGATAATCAGAATAAGTGAAGAATTTACACGAATGACCGCATAACAAATCGCACATTAATTGTTCTGGCTTAATTTACGTATCCAGTATTTATTGTTCAATGTTTATTGTTCAGATGTCCTTTGTTCTAGCTGCCTGATGCTCGGCAGAAATACAGATTTGTTTCGTGTGTGTGAAATGACAAAGTGACTTAACTTGAATTTCGCCCAGTAAGACGCTGCATGCGAAATGTCACTTTTGCCGGTGAACTAACCGGGTCCTCCCCCTGTTCATGCTGCAAGCCGCAACTACAACCGCAGTAAAGACAATGCGCTGCGCGTTGATTGGCTGAAACTGGATGCGCTCTGGTGTTTCTTGAATAATGTGGCCAAACCTTTTATTAATATGTAAATCTGACCGTATAAATACCACCTACAAGCTGAAGGTACTAACAGCGTATTCTGCCTAAACCGTGCTATTCGCTGGACTATTTGCTGGGGGCTCTATTGCGTACGCCTGCCAGCTGCCCCCGAGAATCCCAACCTTAACTGTGGATTACAAACACCGCTTTCTTCTTTGCCTGGGTTACAACCAACATGGCCCCTGTCTTCCGAGCTAACAGAGCTGAATGTAGCGCCGTTGAGGAAGAATACTACGGGATTAAAGGAGACAGAAAGGTAATGACAGTGACTGTACCCGTGGGAGACTTGGCCCAGTCTCTTTAAACTGAACCCCGCGATATAATTTGCAGTTTTACCGTGTGCATCACCCTCCCTTTCAACAGGCAAGAAAACCTTTGGTGGAGAAGAAGAGACGGGCACGAATTAATGAAAGCTTGCAAGAACTCAGGATTCTGCTCTCTGACACTGATGTAAGTTTTCAGTTAACGTCAACACCTATTCACCTTTAAAGTTATTTGTCTTTTGTAGGGGCGAATTTTAACCACATCTGCATTTTTTTTGGATTAAACATAATTACATCACCAACATATTTCCCACAGTTACAATCTAAAATGGAGAATGCCGAGGTGCTTGAAATGACTGTGAAACGAGTTGAGCATGTCCTCAGAAATCGATCCCAAGGTAGGGTTTGTAATCTATTTCTTGGGTAATATTACCGAGTGCAGGGACCTGAGATCTATAAAGCGTGATAAAGATGCTTTTCCCCAGTTATGCGGGCGAATGTACTTGACTTCCCCATGTATGTTTTGACAGAAGCTGACTCTATGAATCGCGAGGCGAGCGAGCGCTTTGCAGCGGGTTACATCCAGTGCATGCACGAGGTGCACATGTACGTGTCCAGCTGCCCGGGAATCGACCCTACGGTCGCCGCGGAGCTCCTGAATCATCTCCTGGAATGCATGCCTCTGAACGAAGACAATTTCCAGGATATGCTTGTGGATTTAATGTCGGACGACTCCGACAGCAGGAGCAACAGCACTTTGCCTACCGGCAATGGGAGTGGTATCACTTTGGCCTCAGTAGGGGGTATACGCGAAGTCACCTCCGCCTTATCCCCAGCGCCATCCACAACATCCAGCGACGACTTCTATTCAGACCTAGATGAAACCGATGTGGAGCACAGTCATAATTCCTCAGAAGACCATGCAGTCCAACCCACGACGGCATATTTCAAATCTATATGGAGACCGTGGTAGGACTCCATCCAAGACCACAATTTGTACCGAGAAGCGTGAACTACGTTCATGTTTTTCAGTTGGATATTATTCAAACTTCCAATAACATGTTATGAGATTGATGGAAGTGATTTGTGAAAGCAGCTTCCAGCACTGTTCCCGTAAGGACTGTTATCCGATGGCTGTCTGCTCTGTACGCTCAAATAAGTCTAGTTTTTTGGAAGAGTCACCAAATTAAGGGCATTTTAACCGTTCCCATGAAGAACTTGGATTTCCACTGAACTACAAACTTACAGTTTTATACACAGAAAGTTAAGCATTCACGGTTCTCTCATATTATCGGCAGAATGTGCTATGAACCATTTTACACTCAGCAGATGTGTGTCTCTGCCTTCAGTGAAGGTGTAGGTACATTACTAACTAGAAATAGAAGTTATTTTTGATAGTCAGACATTAATTGCGGGTACCGCCAATAGGTCGATACGTACGTCTATTTTCTGTGTATGTCTAGTGACTTGGTCTAAAATGTATTAATAAACTAATTTAATTCAGATATACGTGATTAGATTCTAGTCATACTGCATATTTGTTAATTCGTACTTTTAAAGTTCTATCCCAAGTAGGCCTACACCTGTGCGGCATTTTTTGTCAATTCGCGCATGTTCTGGAGCATGGTGAATTATTTTCTTGTTATACAGTTTTCCTCCACCATGATTTGCCAAATAAACACGAACAGTATTTACCAAGCGTTATCAATAGAGTCGGATTACTCTTGAATGACCATCTATGCTGTTCCCTGTTCCATCGATTGATCAGGTACAGACCAGTATCATAAAAATCAGAAACATACATTATTTAAAACCGATTATCTTGCTCCCCGCCCTCGCTTTCATCACACTGTAGACAGGCCACAATTTCCTTTCCTAAAAACCGCCGAAGTGTCGCCTTTTCTTCAAAGACGGTGATTGTTCGGTGTGGGCTCACACACGGCTTTGAACCATGAAAGGTGAAAATGACGTCTAAATGTCTTTAATCTGCGGTTACTTAATTTTACAAGCAACCAGCTTTGATACATTAAAACATGAGAGAAAAAAGTAAATGGAAATCATACATGGGTATTGGTATTGACACAAAAGGCGTTAATTTTACGCCTGACAATTACAATCTGGCTTAAACTGGTCTTGTAATTTTGGTTTTACCTTCACAGAACATATATGTTTTTGTACAGCAGTAACTAAAAACACTCAAGTAAACCTGAGCACAAGTTCTCGGTGTATAGTAACATTTGTTTCAAAACCAACTAAATGTGCTGCATATAAACAAAATTTTATATTTGCATATAAAACAAATTCCGTTCCACAGATTCCGTTGCATCCCAATACATTGACAACCAGTTCATAAAACTGGTTTTTGGGATCACACAGTCCCACGCGGCAGTTTCCGAAAATAACCGTGGAATCCCCCGCCAGTGGTGGAATGTCAAGTCAGACAACAACCAACGGGACAGTGTGAGATCAACATGTATGTACCGGCAAAACGGTTCGTATTTTCCAGGCGAATAGGTTTAAATTCTGGTCATTAAAGTGTCAGATTTCAGAATCTAAAGTATAAAATACCAAAAAATTGTGAAGAGTCTGCGCTGTATACAGTGTTTGCAGTAGAATGCACACAATTTGCATCAAAAAGTGTTATGCGTGGGGTCAAACCGGGTCTGTAAATCATTTTATAAACGACTAAGAATTTTCCCCCGGGATCAATTAAAATAATCTGAAATCAACGCATATTGCTGTAGTTTATGACGCCGCACATCAAACCACTGGTTCGTTTTCGCCAGGTGACAGGACGGCTCTGCAGACGGAGTTCGGGGGATCTTTCTCCGGAGGTGTGATTGTAGGGATTCACACCCCTGCAAAACTGGGGAAGGTGTCAGGACAGAGATCTATAAATTGACAAGCGAAACCTTTGATCTCGGCTGGAACCCCAGTAGGCAAAAAAACCTACCAGCTAACACCCGGCCGAAAGATAATAGGGGTAGTGCCTCGGAATCTAAAAGTCACAGCGAACTAAAGCAAGCTAAAATAGGGTTCATTTTATATTTCAGAGTACATACACGTTCCAAAGCTGGCATGAAGATTACGAATATGAACGTTCCTGAGATACAAAACCAAAGCTTGGGTCTTGTTCATTTTCGGAACCTGAAACAAAAGTGTACATGAAGCAAACCCGGCAAAGTCCAGACGCCCCCCCCACCGTGATGATTAGTACAAAAGTAACTAAAAATGTATGCAAATTGGGTGGTTTAATGAATACTCTATTTACTCTAAACACGTGCAACTCATTCGGGAACAGTATCCATCATCCGTGAAGACATTGTCCTCGGGGTTATTGTAAGGCAGGACATGGACAATGGTTAAGTTAAATAATTACCGGCATTTATTTACAAGTACAGTCTCTCTCTTTTCCGTGCCCGTTTAAATCAGCCCCTTTTAGCAGCAATCGCTTTTACACATAAGGCCTCTTCGAAACCGACCTGCGTTGTTTTATTCCGCTTCCACATTTGGACAGAACCTAAAAGAGCACCGACACACATTTATTTATTCTCAATATATATCGTCATTGGCTGTTGAGTTCAGCTCCTTGAGTAGATAAATAGTACTGAAAAAAACGAGTGAGGGTTCGCTAAATGTTATGTCTTCACGCTAGTTACATCGGAAACCCAGATTCGATGCTGGCCCATTAGCGGCTTATAATAGGGAAACGGTCCCTTGGCCCGAAGCGGGTAAAGGGCTCTCCTCGGCAAGACGTACTTCGCTGGGGACTAAAGACAGACAGGACGCGCATCCGGATGAGGTCGCGCTGATCTCTATACCTCCTGTCTACCGCAGGGAGACAAAAGAAAATGAGGGTCTGACGGGCGGTGGGGGTTTACAGAGAACAAAGGGTAGGACGGGGGTGCACGGAGACGACAAGCTACAACCAAATGAATCGACACAGAACACGCCTCAGATTAACAAACATAGTCGCTTTTCTTTAAAAAACGATTGGTGTCTTTTTATTAAACTTTATGAACTGTATGAACTGTATGAACTCTGTCAAAAAAGCAGACATTGCTACATCACCACAAAAAATACAGAGAATGTATCCGATGCAAAATTATTAGAACCCCTAAAATAGCAATGCGTTAATTTCAGAAAATAGTGCACCTTGAAGTACGGGGAAACTACTTTTCAGAAATTGATCACCGGTAATTTACTATAGTACAGTCATTGCTGCACATTCAGTTACAAAACAATACTGACAATAGTCATTGGTTTGAAAAATATATTTGTGACCTAATGCTAACACAACACAAACTTCACTGGGGAAATTTGCAAATAAATTTTAACTTGTTTCTCACAAAATTTTTCACAGGACAAATGCAAGCTTTACATTAAAGAACAGGTATAACACAGTTGTTTTGGTCCAGATAGTCAACACATATGCTGTAGGCCCTATATATATATATATATATATATATAGTAGCAGCGGAAATAGTTTTCCCTTCTTAATCCACCAGGTTTGCCATAAAAAGCCTTTTGACAAGGCTTTCATATAGAATATTCATGTAGACAGCCATACATTTTGGCAGAATTACCGACCTGTCGATTTTGCTGGGATTTTAGAGGAATTACCATCCAAAGGGAGGCAATCGTGAATCGTAATTACTTATACACGTCATAGAAATCAGTGCTAAAGTATAGTGATTCATAAATACACTTTTAAAGTACACATTCAAAATGTAATCTGCATGAATTCTTTTCACTGCTTTGCGAAAATAGTCCAAAGTTTTGTAAATAACATTGGTCAATTGATTCGTAAACGCACATATTCTCAACGTAAAGTAACTTAAAGAAAAGAATATAAATATTCGGATTTCAAATTCTATATCTAATTATATGCCAGACAAAGCTGATTATCTCTCCCATAAAATTACACAGGGGGCTTCAGTACAAGAGCACAATCCCCCACATATAAAAGTTTAGTAAACCCTGCTTGATGCACCTGACAGCATTCAGAATGGGCAACTTCATAATATCGTCTCAGATATTAAAACATAAAAAGAGAGAGAAATAACACAAAGTGACACCAGGGACACTAAGAAAATGGCGAAATGATGAGCCCCTGATTTACAAGCTAGTCCATAAACACAAATGCAGACAAAGACAGACACGCAGACAGACGCTTCATGGCCTCCTTCCTGGGTCGTGTTGGGCAGGCAGCATTGCCCTCGATGCATTTCCGAAGGCTAAGAAACCCCCAACACAGTGTGAACCCCCCCGCACCCCAGGCCCACGCGGGGGGGGGGGGGGAGGTCTACATTTACTGGTGTGTCACCACCGAAGCATGAGGCCGTGCGTAACATGGGGCTTGCCTGTGCCTGGGGGCTGTGTCAGTCTGCAACAGTGCACATAGGGCCTTGGCGAACAGTGCGTCGGTGTGGCCACAGGCTATACATTACTGAAGAGCAGGCTCTTTGCTGGGAACCGTTTGCCCTGTAGGGGGCACTTCTCCACCCTTCCGGCAAGGGTCGTGCTCACTCGCCTCCCCCAGTGTGCCCAGCTCCATGCCAGGCAGGCCGTCGTCGATGGGGCCCGACGGGCCTGTGACCTCACAGCACATACATTTCTGCACAAATACAGAGTCACATTTTACTGAACTGCACATGGGACATAAAATACAACCTTTTGAAATGCTGGTCATTCACCTGCTGGTGCTGCCTGGATGCTGCACAGGTCATGTGCCCCCGCTATTATAAAAAATAAAAAATAAAAAATGAAAGGCTCACCTTCACGTCGACAGCCTTGGGCAGACACCCTTTTAGAAGCCAGGGGTGCACCTCCATCAGCTCCTTCTTTTGGTCCTGGGAAAAGCGCGGCTGGCTCTTCTGCATCTGCCGCAGCCGCTCCCGATCCTCCTTCAGCACCTTCTGCATGTCCCTAGGAGAAGCCAAAGTGTCGCCATAAACACCTGAATATCTCACCGTTTTTCTTTTTTTTTCCCTCAATGTCACACAAGGGGGTGATTCCAGTCTTTAGAGGCGCCTCTGGTAAATAAGCTTAAACCCAGCGGGAATTTTACAGGGAAAGGGTCATCTACTTGCGCAACAGTGTAACCTAGTGGCCAAACACAGTAACTGCATGCAGTGGGGTCTGCAGAAACTTTTGACTGGGGAGGCTGTCAGGGGCTTGTTATATTTTTGGGGGTGGCCACACCATATTGTGCGTCTTATACGATCCCGCTTAAAAAATGAAATAATGCATATAATTTTTTTAATGTTCTGATGTGGAGGGGCAAGAAGGACGGCCATGTACAGACGCTCTCTGGGTTATGATGGTCCCCGTTATGATATTTAGACTTTACGATAGGTAGATGTTTTTCACTTGCAGTCCATTATTCAATAAATTACATAAGATATTAAACACTTTAATATAAAATTGGCTTTGTGTTAATGATTTCGCCCAACTGTAGGCTAATGTAAATGTTCTAAGCATATTTAAGGTAGGCTAGTCTAGGCTCGGCTATGATACTTCTTAGATTAGGTAAACTCTATTAAAATACATTTTGCCTTACGATATTTTCGACTTACAATAGCTTTATCAGAACATAACCCCATCGTAACCTGGGGAGAGGCAGTATTTACTAGGGGTGGCCATAGTGTAGCCTCTTAGCTCTGCCCATGACTGCATGCCCATAGAAAGTTGTCCCTTATAGGATTTATGTGGTTTGGCTTCAGAAGGACAGCAGTAAGCACTTGAGCAGGTGCTGGGGGGTAAGCAGACCCCCAGGAAGCCCTAAGTAAGAGTGAAAGCACTCACCGCGTAGGGAGTTGGTAGGTCATCATGACCGATTCATCTGCGTTGGCCATCAGCAGCCAGATGGGGTCCTGCAGCACATACTTCATGAAGTGCTCCCCGTCGCCCCCTGCTGCCTTGGCCTCACCGTTGGTCTTGGCCTTGTGTTCATGCTCAGATGAATCGACACTGCCAAAGTACTTGCTGGTGTTGCTGGTCTGGCTGCTCCCTGGGGGAGTGAAAGGATGGGGTGATGAGAATGGAGTGGGGGGCAAAGCCAGAAGAGAGGCAGGAGGTGGCGGTGAGCGACCTGTGCCAGAGGTGCCACAGCCGTTGGACCCAGAGCCCAGCGAGCCAGAGGTGGCTGAGCCGGTGCCCGAGCGCGAGTCCTCCTGCAGCAAAATGTCCATCATGTCACTGGAGGAGGAATGTGCGTCGCTGTGCTGACCCTCATCTAGCAAGTCCATCTACCAGCGGGTGGGACCAAAAAAAAAAAAAGGATTAAAAAAGAAGACATTCTTAGGTCCTAAAAACTGGCTGGCATGGAGGCAGCACCGATATCTCGGCTACAACGCCGGGTGCTCCGGTTTTCACTCACCTGTTGCAGCTCTTTGTCGGCCTGGCCGGCCCGGTCACCGGTGCTGCTCCCCGGTGCGCTGCTCCCCGGCACGCTGGCCGTCCGCGCTGCCCCGTCCTGCCTCTCCCCACAGCGCGTCGTCTCCTCCAGCTGCAGCAGGTTCAGCTGTAGTGGCGAGCTGCAGCGCGACTCAAAGAGCGGCGGCGAGGCCGTGTCCCGTGGCGCCGACGAGGGGGAGGAGCAGCGGGAGGGAGCGTCGCGGAGCTCGGGGCTGGGGGCCTTTGGGGGCTCCAGCGGCAGGCCGTAGGGGAACGATGGTGTGGGGAACATGGCTTGGGGTGGGAAGGGCGTTTGGGGCACAAAGGGGGCGTGTGGGGGCAGGGGCTGCTGGGGAGGGAAGGGCTGCTGCATGGGGAACTGTGGCTGTGGCAGAAAGGCTGCCTGGGGTGGGAACGAGGCCTGCGGAGCTCCCCCCACCTGGGGGAAGACATAGTTGGGCATGACGAAGGCCATGACAGGTGTGACCAGCGGTGCAGTGTAGGGCGGGGGTTGCATGGGGAAGCGCGGGTCCTGCCCAGCCTGGCTGTCCCCCATTCCCGGGGTGGGGGCATCAACACCGGGGGCCACAGCCCCCGAACCTGGGTAGACAGGCAGCGGGTATGCGGGCACCACGGTGGGGTAGGCCACAGGAAAGGTGGATTGGGAGGTCTCTGAGGGTGACCAGGATGTCTGGTTGAGGCCCTGCAGGGGGGGGCGCGGCGCCTGCTTCCTGTGTGACACCGTGCTGTCCGAGGATTCCTGGGCCTTCAAGCGCGCCTTCTTCGTCTTCTTGTTGCGGCCACCCCTCTTGGGGGCGGGGGAAGCTAGGCTCCCGCCATGCTTGGTCCCTCGCATGCCGGGGGTGGCTGCAGGAAGGGGTACGGTCAGCGAGGCTCAGCAGTACCCAAACCAGGCTGCAGAAGATGCTGTGCCCTGCCTTGACAGGAATGTGTGTGTGCGCATGTACGTTGATATAGAGACGGCTGTGTGTGGGTACCATCGGTGTTGGGTTGGCCTTGCTGCTGGTGTAGGGACAGCGAGCAGCTGGCCTGCAGGCTCCGCACACGGCGCTGCTCTCTGCAGCGGCTCAGGAAGGCCTGCTCCTCCTTCTGCGTGTGGGCCGCCAGCACCTGCTTGGTCAGGCCCAACTTCTTGTAGGGCTCCCTCTCCTGGCTAGGAGGTGCCAGTGGTGCCGCCGTTGGGGTGGGGCCTTCCATCACATCTTCGGTGATGTCTGCGGGCAAAAAAACCCACAATGCATGTTGGACTAACAGAATCCCACAGGCAGCAAAAACACGCAGCGCCATCGTGCATCGGGAGAGGTTTGGAGGAAGCAGATGGGGGCCTAACCCTGGTCCAGTGGGAGCCATCAGCTCCAGTGACATAACGGCCACAGACCAGACAGGCAAACGCTGTTCCATGATCTCCCCATATTCCAACACGCAGTTCACTGTAAGAGTGACAGCTTTCCCTGAACTGAACTCAAAGGCTCTCTAATACACTCTTAGCTGTCTGTTATATCTGACCCACCCCATGTATTTTTATCTCCTGGAGACGATTATAAACCGTAGGGTGAATATTGGTTAAATGGGGACAAAGGGTAAACTGGGACACTTGTGTATGTCACACTCTATATCTTTACGCCTCTGGGGTCTATTAACGCCCAGCTCTTGAGCTTTCCATAATACTTTTACGATTTAAAATGTATGATTAGGATCATATGTTTGAAGTGATAAAGAAAGTAACATTTTTAAAGTTGTCCCAGTTGACCAATAACCACCCTACAGCTGCTTGTAAATTATTTTTATTCCGACCCGACTGCAGAGAGGAAAACCCCCCACCAAAGAGGCAGGCCGTGCGGTACCATCCCGTACCGGATTCTGGCTGGGGCTTCTTGTCCCCCACGTGGACGATGGTGCTGCTGTAGCTGCACTGGCTGGTGATGGAGGCAACACTCTCCGGCTTGCTGGGCAGGGCCAGCGGGGTCAGGGAGGCCCCCACCACGCCTGCCGGCTTCTTAGGCTCCTTGATAGATGGCAGGCCGGCCGGGGCCTCTAGCAGCAAGGATTCTGCCGTGGGGAGAGAGACAGTCTGAGCTGAGAACCCGGGTCTGCCGGTAATGGGACAGTGACCCCTCCTCTTTGCTCTCAGGGGACACAAAGTGGGCAAGTGTCTTTCGCAATGACAGTTTGGCAGGTTATTTATGACATAAAAGGTCAATAAACATTCACCTCTAACCAGAGAAACATAAGGAGCAGAGGACACCGAAACGCCATTGGCATCCGGATGCTCACACGCGAGAGCCGCCGGCTTGCATACCTCCAGGCACTTCAGGGGTAGCGCCATTGGCCACCTTCTGCTTGTCCTCGTCGGAGTTGGAGGATGTTGTATTTGATGACGAGTGACACTTCCTCTTCACTGTGATGGGGACGTTGCAGCTCTCCAGGTACCTGTACCAGCCATCACATGGTACACCTCATTATCACAACTGAAAACTAGGTGGCGCCCTTCTACAAACATTATCCCAGGAAAGAGAGCTCTGATATTTTAATCCCAGCTCTCCTCTGAAATCATCTCACTTCATTATTCAAGTGTGGGATATACCCTAACTGCAAATGAAACCACAATATCCACAATAGGTAAGCATCGAGGAAAGACTACAAAAACGTTTCAAAATGTAAACTATATTCCTGACTGGACCACGTGAAGACAGACCCATTCGTGGTGTGGGCGCCCCTGACCTGATGACACTGTCCAGGCAGCTGATCTGCTGGTAGGAGTAGACCGTCTGGTCTTTATAGGAAAACCCCTCCTGAGCATCAATGCTCTCCTTGGTGCCGGGAGCTGGTTCTTTGGCACGCAGCACTGGTACCCTCTGCTCAGACCCTACTGGAAGCAATGTATTATCAGTCCACACACACACAGTCCAACATCTCACCAAACTGATGAGGACCAAGACTCTATAGGCACTCTCCTTCTAGTAATCGTCTTTGTCATAAATCGTTTATTAGCAAACACAGTACCAGACACTTAATGAGCTATGAGAGGTTGAAGAGGTGGGGAGGCAGCTTACTGTTCTTGCGGGACCCTGCCTTGGCCGAGGAGGCTGTGGAGGGCTGCTGTTGCTCAAGGCTCTTCAGGAGGTGGACACCCTTACAGATCTCCTGGAAGGACCTCTGCAGGGCCACGGGAGCGAGTGGATGAAGACAGGTAGGCAGATCATCATCATCAGTGAACAAAAGAGAAGGATACACAAAACAGCCTCCCTGCAGTTACAAACCACCCACCAGCAAGTGGCGCTATCGCGACTGGCAGCTATGTGGCTCACCAGCTTGGCCTTGCGAGCCTCGTCGGGTGCGCGGCTGCTGCTGTTGCTGTCGCTTGACGAGGCCGCGGTGACCAGCTGTTCATGGGAGCCGTTGCTGCCCAGACTGCCGTAGCCACTGGAGCCGATGCTGTGGACGGGCTGGAGGGGGAAAGCGGACCGGGGATTGCTGAGGAGCAACCTCACCTACCTGAAACACGCACTCTCACTCAGACACACACAGTGAGCATGCATCCGATCAGCCTGATGCTCAGAGAAATGTCTCTTGTAGCGTTGGACAAATGGGTTACCTGCAGATAAATGTTTTACTAATAAAACTGACATGCGTGAGACAGACCTGTAGCAGCAGGCGATGGATCTGCTCAGTGATTTCCTGGATGTCCGAGTCCATGATCTTGCCCTCGGTGAAGTCGGGAGCGGCAAACACATCCTCGTTCACGGGGCCCCTGGGAGTCACAGGGCTGTCACTCGTGTGCTCACACTGCCTCATCTAACTTGCATGTTACTCCTCGCTTAACAAGGCTACTCCTCACTACTCATACACAGACTTTATGAGGTTACTGGCTACTCACACACTGGCCTGGCAAGGATATGCCGTGGTACTCATATGGGGACATTACGAGGCAACTCACAACTCACACGCAGACCTGGCAAGACTACGCCTCAAAACTCACAGGGGGACTACAAGGTTTCTGTTCACTACTCATACAAGGACTTTTTTTAAGGCTACTCTTAGCTATTCACATGGGTACTTTACAACAGTACTCCACACTAGTAACAGACAGACTCTACGGAGGTTACTTGCTGTGCCGACTGCACGGGGCTACACCTCAATACTCAAGCGGGGAATTTATGAAGTTACTCCTCGTTACTTGCCCCCTACTCACATGCGGACTTTATGCCGGCCAATAACGAAGGACACCTTGCGGCTCCAGGGATTCACAAAGCTGGACCAGCTGGTGTCGAGGGTGACGTATTCGCCATTGCGGGCGCAGAAGCGGATGGAGGAGTGGTCGAAGGGCTGCCCCATGTATTGCAGGACTGCAAGGGAGGGAGGGGGCGTGAGGCAGGTCGGGGGGGGAGGGCATCGCGTGACGCTTAGCACCTTGAACAGTCAGGGCTACATCCGGGAAAAGGTAAACTCACTCTTGCGGTGCACGGCCAGCATGAGGGGACGGTCACAGGGGTGCAGGTGCAGCAGGACGGGCGTCCCGATCAGGTCCTGGGGCAGGTACCCCAACAGAGGGACTGCCCTGCAGGAAACAAACACAGCTGTGTGAGGGCACGCCTCCGGGGACCGCCAACTCAACGCGGCGATGTGGGTGATGTGTAGCGGGTGATGTGTAGCGGGTGACGTGTAGCAGCTTAGATGATCTCACCGGCAGCATTTAGCTCGTGTACATGCTTTGTTTACACATGCCGCACACATGAAGGGAGGTGAAATGCAGGTCAAGTATCGTAGGCGATTACAGCAGGGTTTCTGATAAACTCTGGCAGACCTCGGTCAATGACTCCCTAAATGACTGAGTGACTGGGGATTAAAGCACAGAAACATGTAGAGGACGCAGGGGCGGCACGCTCACCTCTCGTCCACATCCTGAAATAAGCAGTTGGGTGTGTGCGTCGTTGTGAAGATCCGCTTGTCCGTGGGGATTCTGGGAGCTGGCACAAATGAGACACACCTCGTTAGAGCTCAGTGAGCACCAATCAACATCTTGTCATCATGCCAAACAGGAAGTAAACAGCTGTGGTTAACCACACACACAGCTCGCGTTTCTACGTGCATGTCACCTTCATATCCGGAGTGCACCCTTTCTGCCAGCAGGAGGCAGCAGATCTGCTCCTCTGCCAGCTCCGGGTCCTGCACTTTCATCAGGTACGGCGTCATGCGGAAGGGGTAGTACTGCAAGTTCCCCCGTCGCTCCCTCCCACCGCTGCCGGAAAATAAAGAGGTGCCTCAGACAGCCGTACCATGAATCGATTTAAAAGTACCAAAGGATTACCAGCGGGGGGTTCAGAATATGAGAAACGGCAGGGGCTCACTTCCTGTTTCCACTCACCAGAAACAGAATTAAGGTTAATATGCCAGTGAGGCAAATGTCAGCTCCAGCGTTTAATTTTAATTAGATTATGGAGAGAAGGTTACAGAGACTTTGTTGGAACAAATTAACTGCAATTCCCCATTTGTCTGCACTTAAAGTCCAGCAGGGAGGTTGGGGGGTGGGGGTCTCTTTCTCTCCAAGGCAAAGGGTCCATCAAGGTGAGACTAAGCTAATTATACATCAGAATGATGGGAAGGAAAAACAATATTAAAAACATGGAAGTTAAGTCGGCTTCATCAGGTTTGGGGGTGAGAGGAAATTACCTTATTCGGCAGAAGAAAGACTTCTCTTGCATGCAGTCAGACAGCGAGGACTCTGAAACAACAAGGCAAGACACTGAATGAAGCGAAGCTGACAACAGTGAGGTAACAGCCTAATGAATGCGATTAAATGTTGAGCTCGCTGATGCATGCTGCATGCCAAGGGGGGCGCTCCAAACCGAGCCGGAGCGACGGCAGATGCGGACTTAAAATAAGCCTAAATCTGGCCCACACACATATGAATGATGAATAAGTGTGATACTGTTTCAGGGTCCCCGGCTGGTGCGTTGTCATGGTGACGGAGAGGCCCGCAGGGGCGGGGTCGTACCTGCCCCCGTGCACATGCTCCAGGAGGGAAGCCGGTACGGCGTGGTGAAGCTGTAGAACACACTGACGTCCTGCGGGGTTAGGAACTCCACGAACTTGGCATTCTTGAACACGTCGCGCTTGCAGTTGAGGATGGAGGTGGCCTGGTCTGAGATGTAGACGATCTTGCCCGTGATCAGGGACACAGCCACAGCGAAGATGTCCTGCTGGGCACAAGGGTGGAGCCAGACAGTCACATGGGGGTTAAGGGCCGCGCTCAGCAGCCCAATAGTGACATCACTCTGTCACGGATTTCAACCAACGACCTTCTGACTCCATTCCAACCCAGTGAGCCACACGCCACCTTCTCTTTAACCCTCTGAGCCCGGCTATATCGTCGACGATGTAGCGCACTGTTCACGTCTATTTCCGTTTATATCTCACTGAAATCTTCATGTAGAATCATGAAAAAAAACACTGGCTAAATCCATAATCCGTCTTCTTTTTAAAACGTCCGTTGTCAGAAGTATTAAAGTTTTAAAAATTAGGTTAAATCGGAAAAAAGTAAACCAT
>JAODKC010000039.1:18986288-18998091 GCA_026777985.1 Mormyrops attenuatus | reverse complement strand
GATATTTGAAGAAATGTGTGATCATGCCCCAGGCAGTGAAAGTGTGTTTTCTACCCTCAGGGCTCAGAGGGTTAAGATCTGGGGGCCGTCAGTAATTTTAAAGACCCCCCCCCCCCGCGAACACTTCTGACTCACGGTATTCTTGAGCGTGTACTCGGACGTGATGCTGTCGATCTCGGCGATGGTGTAGGACGAGACATCGAGGCCCGGCAGCTGGCTGTCATTGATCATCAGCATCTGGTAGTACTCCTCATTGGCTGCGGAACATATGACCTGGTCAGCAGCTCCGCCCTGCCGACCCACATGGTCACCCCAGCTAACATCCCTGTGACACTTTGACCCTGACACCCCAGCGTCAGTGTGCCGGCCTCACCTTTGACCTGCTTGACGCAGCGCAGTGCGTACTTCAGCGTGTTCAGTGTGCTGGACTTGCCCTTGTTCCTCTTCTCTGAGGGCAGGTGCACCTTCAGCTCCTTCAGGGTCTTGAACATCTCCTTCTGTGTCTTGGCCTTGGCAGACTGCTCACTGCTGCGGGACAGGAGTGCAGCACCTTTGAGCAAGCGGCGGCTGAGCGAGTGGCAGCTGAGCGAGCGCGACCGGCGTGAACGGGTCAAAATAGGCGTCGAGACCAACCTGCAGCCGCTGGTGGAGGGGTTGTCCTGCTCGGAGCTGTTGCTCAGCAAGCTGAAGACATTGGTGCTGCTCGGGGGGGATGGGCTGTGGGAGTTTGAGCTGTGGGGGGGGGGGGGTAGAAGGTCACATGGGAGAAGGGACAGGAAGACAGAGATACAGAAACTCTGCCTTCATTCGCACTGACACAAAGGCGGTAACTGAGCAGATCTGGCCTTTTTCAGTAGCACAAAAGTCAATGAAAATATTCTCCCATTCTCCAATTCTGTGGCTCCATGGAATTAGGTAATCAACATGGTAAAGGTTCTTTGTACGACTATCTCCCGGGAAAAGAGCGCAAAGCAAAGAGCCCATTCTGATCTTTTGAATTCGGCAAGGTTTTGTGCCGGGATTACATAATCCTGATCTCACACCCCCTCCTACCCGCAGACACTCCTTGGCCACGCCTGACCTTTACAGACTGACTGTAGGTGGCGCTCACGGCAATTTCACGGCTCACAGTGTGACACAATGAACCTGGAAGCGTTGAGCATGACCGGGAAGCTGGGATTAGGACATTAGTACGCAGGATGGCTATAAACGGCTGCCGGTAACATGCTGAGCTTCTACTTAACACAGAAAAAACTACATAAATAACCTAAGGAGGCAAGGAATTGATTGTCCATCTACAGAAAAAGCATTAATGCGGGGTAAGGCTTTCTAAGCATAAACCACACACCCAATTACGTAAAGGCGGGGTTCATAAATAGGCAGCCACACTCCCAGTACAGAAACCCATTTAAACATCACCTATGGGGTTTTTCCACCGGCAGGCTGGGCAATGTTCTCCCGCTCTGGGCCTGGCCCCACACCAAGGGCCATCCAGACCGAACCCCCCACTGCATTCATTTGTTGGGTCAGCGTGTGGTCACTGATAGCCATGAACCGGAATGTTCTGCACTGCACTATTTATACAGACATTAAAAACTGGAACGGGCAAAATAAAAGTGTTAAATTCCATCTCCATTTTGGCCAAGGCTGCCCTACTGGGGACTCGGCCCTTATTGGCATCGATTTTCCAGAACTCTCCTCCTGGCTGCGCTATATAACCGTGAATTAAAAATCCAAGGCTTTAAGTGAGCCCCGGGAGCACATCAGCAAGACCACTTATATTCAGCCCGCAATTTAACAGAATCAGCTTGTAGACCATTAGCTGCTGTTTGTGCAATTTGTGCTCCTCTTCACTTCATGAGGCACCATGAAATGAGTTAGCACTGCGGCTAACGTTTTAAGCAGGCTATGTCGTCCGCGGGGAAACATGAGGGGGGGGAAACAGAATCTATTGGAAAAACAAACAAATCGCAGCCCAAATTAAGGTCTGGCGTCACCCTGAAGATGAACACTGCTGGACTCGCTGCCATTTTATACTCATATTTATCATATTACTTCTTTGAAACGTCACTTAACCAGATCATTTCTGATTTCTGAAAAATAATAATGTGTTTTTCTTTGTTTTTTGGGGAGGTACCGAGCGGAAAAAAAAAATCCATGGTTACAGAAAGCCAGCAGCTGAAACTGATAAATGCCAAGACAAAGTACACGAGGGGGAGACGGAAGGGCAGAGTGTCTAAAAGTGCCGTTCTTTTCCTCCAATACGGCACATTCTCTTGGCTTTGACACATGGAAGTCATTATGACTCCGTCCAGCGCACAAAAGCTCATTTCAGGCTGTTATCTGCTGCAAAGACTGGCTGCAGGAATCTTTCACAAGCATCTTGTTTACTTAACGTGCCCAGAACTGTACGCGGGCCGTCCTGGCCCTGCCTGCGGTCCGGTTTGGGGAATCTGGATCGCCGGCCAGGCGAGATGAAAATGAAGCTGACCAGCAGGATAGCGACGGAGCCAAGCATGACCTCATCGCTTATGCATGTACACGCCCACCTCACATGGAAACCTGTTACTGTGGAAACGGCAACCTTCCTCAGCCTCGGACGCACACCTAGAAATGAGCCTGGGCACCGTGGCTTCACGCAACTCTGGAGGTGCAGCCGGCCCACGTGCAGCCGTGGGAGGCAGAAGTACAATGCACGAATCGCAAGCACTGCAGAAAACAGGCACTGCGACGCCTTACCGGCAGGATTTTAAGAAAGAGCAGGGCCATGCAGTGGAGCCCCAGGGCACCAGAAATCTTTGCACACAGGTGAAAATCAGCAAGCTTGTATTAAAAAGGTGATAAATGTATTCTACAGTCTGGGTCTCCATCTCCCCATTTGCAGCTGCAGACGTACCCAGCACCAAAATGCCCAAATGCCCAATGGCCTCTTTCGGCGGCTAAAACCCAGGAGGGCTTGTGCAGAGCCTGACCTCTTGTTACTCCCCGACGACTCCAGCAGTGCCGAGTCTTTGCCGTTGCCGTTGGAGCTGCCCAGCGACTCGTTGCCATGCGACTCGTTTCCATGTGACTCGTTGCCGTGGGACTCCGTCCCGCTGCCGCTGGAGCCGCTACCGTTCATCTCCACGTCCTCATGCAGGGACCGTGTTCTCTGGCGCTCGCCGCGCGGCTCCTGGCTGCTGTCGCTGCCCTCGGAGGGCAGGCCCAGCTCGGGTCCGCCCCGACCCCGCCCCTCACCGAAGCCGCTCATGCAGCACCGCTGGCCGATAGAGCTGCATGCCTCCTCCTCATCCTCCTCCTCCTCCTCCCTGAACGCATCCGGCTCCTCCACGGAGGCGTACAGGTACCGCTTGGCATCCGAACCTTCAGCCATGGATAAGGAGATGCTTCTAGGGCCAAGTGGGAATCAGCATACTTCGCACATGACACTCTGATAGAGCACAGGGCAGGAATGGCGCCCCCTACAGGTAAAGAGAAGCACAGTATTACGTTCTAGCATGGGAGAAAAAGCTGAGACAAGGAAAATTTTACATGAAAAATCCTGTTTCATAACATTCAAAGAACACAGTATTTCACAGAAGCTTCTCCAGCATCCTTCTGAACGATGGCACAGAAAAATGTGTCAAGCTGCAACTTGGTACCAGTAGGTTATTCTGGCCCTCAAGCCCAACCGGACCTCCAGGCCACGTTCAAGTCAATTTCAATATGACGTTCAACCCACATTCAATATGACACCATAAACCCCAAAGTCAGCATGGACCTCCCTGAGATGCCTCAGCATTCGGGTTCCTAGACTAGAGCCACTAACGAGTCCCGTTTCGTGGTTCTAGGTGTGAATGTCAACATGAATGCAGATGCATGTGTGCAGACTGTTTTGATGACATTTCGGCAGCCCTTGACTCAATGCTGATGGGCTTCAGACAGACCTGTGCCCCACCCCCAGCAGAGTGAAATCACAGCTGGGGAGGGGCCGTGTGGTGCAGAGCATCAGACCCTCCTCTGAGCTTCAAAGGCCGTTTGTGTCTGGGTCTCTGCCCTCTCGCTGTGGCCTGTCTGGACCCCCCCCCAGACCCACCAAACCCAGCTGCCCCTCGCTTCGTACCAGCCTTTAAAAAAAAAAAAAAACAAGCCTGTGATCCACAAAAGGTCAGAGGGCTGAGCGGAGGCAGAAAAAGAGAAAAACACAGGGATGCGGCTTTCGTTACTCAGGGCCGTGAGGCACAGGGATGCGGCTTTCGTTACTGCTATCAAGCCTCATTTCTTCTCATTTTAAAATACGGGCAAAGAAATTGGTTTACTCCACTGCACAGGCAGCGCTCAGGTCAGCTCGAGGTTACTCAGGCACACTAGAAGGCTGTAAGGTGCTGAGGATTATGGGATATGTATGACAACAGAATCTTTCAGATAGTTTTGAGACCTGGTATCAGACCGACCGGCAGACACATGAAAAAGCAGGCCGCCACACACCTCAACACACGCCAGGAACCATCTGATGGCAGGCTCTGTAAAAGCCCCCGTGGAAGGGATGGGGCAATCCTGGGGTGGGGCTGCAAGGTAAAGGTAAATCAACATAAGGTATTGTACCTGTGCTTACCTGTACCCATTGGTACGCGTTGCCCAGAACTCCTAAACTAATTATAAAAATGTAAACATACAAAGCCAATAGCGATGTCATTACTGCTCACGGTGCGAGGAAACCAGCCACGCTCACCGAGTCACGCTGACACTCAGAGGAAAACATGCACTGCTGACAGGTGGCCTGTTAGACAGATGATTTCAGAATAATGTCTACATGACAACTCCACACCACCACCCTCCTCCCGCAGCTTCGTGAAGCACATAAACAAAATAAAAACATGCCAGACTGTGTGATTCATCGCAAACTGGCAACTACGTGTCTGTGTGAGAGTCAAAACAGCTCACAGACAGTCCAGTTAATCAGGCAGGGCAGCCGGCCTGCTGCCTGGAGACACTGTACCGATAAAGCCTGCCAATCCAATCCAATCCAACGCTATTTCTGTTCATAACACAGCCTCCCTAACATCGTGCCTCAGTGCCTTCTACCCACCAGGCTCTCCAGAAAAGCATTTCATACATGCAAACAAATGGCATGCTGTGCAGGCAGGACAAACCCACAAAAGAGATGACAGGAAAAGAAGATGTGGCGCAACCCTAAAACTACAAAGGCACAACGCTGTGGGTAATATACCGGTATCAGCCGACGGTGGTTAAAAAAAAAATCAAGGCGTCGGCATCCATGCAACGTGTCAATCTTGGTCGATATTGTCCGCCGATATTCATTCAACATTCTAAGTTAGCAGAGTAGTTGTGTTTCCTATCTGTGGTCACGCTGATACCCCTAACACCCGTGTCACAGTTCACCAGCAGGTGATACATTTTTGGTTATCTCTGTGTTTTCAGTATAGCAAGAGGCTATATTCAGACCTTCAGAAAATATTAGTCGTGAGTATCTGTAATATTAGGCAAAATGCCTGAGTTTCTGATATCACTATTTTCACATTTATGAACCGAAAATGCTTTAGGTTTGGGTGGTGTAATGGCAGCACAGCATACCGCGGTATTTCCTTTCGGAAAACTGTATCTTGTGGGATTTCAAAATATCGCAATAGTATTGCTTTTTAAAATACAGAATACCAGAATGTAATGTCAGGACGGCATCAAAACAGACATCATCTACCACCATGAAATACTTTGGTTATACATGACCCTAGCCAACATCTTTAATTTGAAAATAATCAATAAGTAATTAATTTGGAAATTGCCTGATGCTAAATCCAAGGGTCAGTCCTTATATACTAATGTGTAAGCCAAATTTGTAATAACCGTGGTTTAAGTGGGTATTAGGCATTGCTGAACGGATGGCTGTGGAGGGAAAGTGTATATATTCATTCAGCCAGTGTTTCATTAATTTAGCTTTATGTACCTCCTGGTATTATGTGGCATTATGGGTAAAACTCATTTACCGTTTACTGATTATTAAACCTGAGCTGTGTATCATTCAATTTAGACAGATTAAACAGAAGAGTGAAATATTACTGACATTAGTGGCAAACTGACATCCAAGATCCAGTGTGGTTGTTTAACCTTATTTCTCTCTCAACACCCTGTTTCTATTTTAACAAAATATGGAAATAACATAACTGCTTCAAATAACATTTACCGTTAAAGTTGAACTCCTTAAAGAGAATAGGTGCAGCGTTTTGTTATTAAAACATTTTGATCATTTTTACTATATTATAATCGGAACCAAGAATAGATAACTGAATTCGAAGAGCAGAATCGGAATCCAATTTGGAATTGATAAAGTCTAAATGATATCCAACCTTATTGGTGTGTGTGTGAGGGAGATAGAGAGTGATTAGAGTGGAGAGCTAATGAAAGCTGTCATCATTATTACAACATGGGTTGGGGATGATTCTGCGCACGATGTCGTCTCCCTATATCTACACTTGTCCCTTTGGTGACAATGAAACAAACTTTGGTGTGTATGATTTTAAAAATGCTCTGTTTACCTTAATAATTTTTTCTGTTCAGCTCAACTTCACTCTGTGACTTTTTCACTTAAAATAAAACATCACATTGCTATTTCTGTAAATTGTATATTTATTACCAAAGCATTTATCAGTAATACAGTTAAGATGGAAAAAATATAAATGTGTAGTGCTGCATGTTGATTTAAGCGGTGCACCTAAATATTATTTGGCGCGCCAAAAAAGTTTCAGTAAATAGCACCAGTGCTACCAGTGGAAAAAGTTACTTTGCAGCCCTTTAATGTTAAAAGCAGTTTAACAAATAAACTGCAACGATACGCACAAATCAACGGGCCACTGACCAGACAGACATGCTTTAAATGATCCTAGTGACGTTACCCCTTAGTAAGAGCGAGAAGAGGGACATACAGCAGTAACTGCGGTGACACGGGGCGTCTTTTGGCTGCTCACTCAGCCTCCTGAGGAGGGACCAGATTTACCAGGATGTGCTAATAGATAGAAGGGGCTGGAGTTGGGGTTAGAGGAGGATATACCCATGGGCAGACCTTACCCCCCACCCCCAGTTTGATCTGTGTTTTCATTTCAGCCAGACCATAGATGTCTCATGCCCATGTACTCCGCAGCCTGATTGTAAGAGAGGCGGGGCATCCACACATGGGGCAGTCAGGTGACACAGTTCCCTTTGCCCTAGTTAACTTGCCCAGACCTGACACCCCACCCACCCCGTCAGCCCTCTCTTTGTTTATGTTTTCCGTTTTGTCCCTTTCGCTTTCATCCTTCACACCATTTTACAATTCACAATTCATCTCCAGCCATCAAGGGCAGGTTTGTTGTTTCTAGGACCTCACATTTAAATCGGGGGGGGGGTGCTATTGCGGAAACTTAATAATAGCTAGTCAGCAGATTGTAACTAGCTAATCGGTTAACAAATCCTGCAATGCTTAAATAAGGAACATGTTAATAAGATATTTAGTGTAGTGACGGTTTGTGACCAGTGGCTGGGGGAGGGGGGCATGCAGATGTGTGGATTGATTGATGGTAAACACTGCTGCCTGCCACCCCCATGTCACATGAGTCTGTTCAGCAACCCCCCCCCCAGCCCAGATCTTACAGTACATAGGCATCTTTCAAAAACACAACATGCAGAATCCTAGTAATCCAAACCCCAGAGTGCCTGTCGGCCAGAGGATCATTTTCTGACGATTTTCAACCACAGTGCTTCTGACTTTCTACATTCAACTTTGCCTACAGGACTTTGCAAAAGCAACAATAAGTCAGTGTGCATCCCAATGGAACATTCTGCCAATGCACTTAGGAAAAAACACAGGGAAATACCAACATACTACATGGTTATCTCCACTTCCGAGAATGACACATCCATAAGTGACAGCAGGTCTGGAATCTGACCAGGTACTACAGAGGGGGACCCCCTTTCATGATAATACCAGCTGTTTCGTTAAGCAGCAATGTTGAACGACGCCTAAAACAAAATGGCTACCCCAGTCCCTGAATGGATTCTATTTTGTCAATGAGGCAAAATCGTGATTACCTGATCAGGCTGCAAAGAGCAACGTGGGTGGGGAGGGCACAACAATTCAGCCCACAACACAGCACCTCAGGCAGTACTTATGACCAGAGTGCCATTCAGAAATGGCAAATGCACCAAGCCGTCCAGTGAGATATTATCGGCGGAATTACAATCCTAAATCCGCTGATTATTCTACTCATTTCCCAGAAGGTCAGCGCTGTGCAGAGAGACCATTCTTTGAAAATAAGAGCAGAGGAAGTAATCACTCTAGGGGGAGCAGCGGTTTGGGAAGCTGTGATCCGCAACGCGTCATCAGCACGTCAAACACACACCCGGCAGCTAGGAAGCGTGATATTTTCAAAAAATATCACCGTTATACCCGCTCAACTCATAACTCCATGGAAGCAGAAAGCAATTATGATCATTTACAGAGCAAAGAAGAAATCATCTGAATAAGGGAAGAACATCTCATCGTAAAAATTAATCTGCTTCTAAACACTTCTGCATTACTGCAGGGTGAGCAAAAGCTAAATATACTACAGTTTTGATACCAATAAGAGACCAGCAAAACAAAATAGCATCAACACTCTCAGCAGTCAGGTCTGTGTGACGATATTAATGATCAAAACCATTCAAAATTACTGCTCAACTCGACACTTATTTGCAGATTATTAAGCAGACGAGTGTTATTTTATATAACGTTAAAAAAACGCAAATCAACCCCAAGGCACTGCCCTTGACTTACAATAAGAACTCAGGCAACTGTATATGTAATAGGGAAGTATTCCAAAATATATAATGAAAACACCAAAACGAGGTCCTGTACGAGTACACTGTTTACTACAGCAGGACGTTTATGACAGCAGTGCCTTCTACATCAAAGGTATGTACATAACCCAAAATTCCTTGCACCATCGAAATTTTATTATTACACCTGAGAGTCATATTCCTGGATGCTGATTGGCTGAGACGCGTTCCAAGCCGTGCTTCCTTCCCATATAAAGATGCTGGCAAACCGCCGCCTTATAAACGGTGTTAAAGAGCAGCTGCAATCTGCGGAGTCTCCAGTAAACAGATCAAATTAGGATGAAGCGTATCGCGTATCGTAAACGGATACCTCCAAATATAAAACACTTTATTTGGTGTTTATGCACAAAGGGTTAAAACCCAACCATTGTGCAGAGCAACTGGTTGTGCTACCGTATGTTGTCGTAAGTGACCAGCGAGCTTTAGATCCGAAGTTCCATCACTGGTGAGATAAGAACAAAATCATCTTTAGTATTAACTACAAGAAGAGCCAAAATCAACAAACACTGGGGAGGAGGAAATTAATCCTTTGAGAGTTTGTGGAATAGATACTGCACTTAAGATGTTTTTTTTTTCTTTTGAAACAGAAGTGGAGCAGTTAATTCACGCTACAACTTCTAATCTCATCCAGCCTGACGGATACGTTCGCCTGAAATGACACCCTTGCACTCTTTGGCAGCAGGGCCAGCTCTAAGCGTGGTATTTAGAGCAGGCTGTACAGCTGTAGGTCACGGGAAAATTCTGTAGCTCACTTGTCCTCACTTAGCTCCGTCAACATGCATGTACAGTTTCTGCAGTACATGAGGGACCAGACATGACCACGTGGTTCTGCCATGGGATCTGAAAAGGACAACTCCCCTTCCCCTATGATTATTAAACTAATCACAACGTACATAAATAACACGAGGAGTAAAAATCTCATTTGGGAGTCCCAGCGATTCATTTATATTTACAAGACAACTCACAACTACACACATTCAATCGTACATGATCAATGAAACTCCTACTGTTAATTGCCATAATCCACAGCTCATCCTATAGATTCATACACATGTTTTCTCCCCATTAATTCCACAACTGTTGATTGTTTATAGAAGGCATGGGGAAACAGCGCCGACGTGGGACGCGACATTAAAGCAGTCGCTACAAATAACTGGGTCGCCTACGCTTGTGGTTTACCAACTTTGCAGAAATTTTACATCACCGCACCTGACATTTAGCGGACAAGCCATGGACAACTAGTTGATCATTGATCATTGGCGTCACTCGTCTATGCAGCTTTTACCAACCACAGATGCCTGCGCTTAATAACAGGTAAACATCCGGCAAAGTCCGGACAGAAAATTGGAGATTGCTCCATGCGTGCGAATGCTGCATAGTACGCACTTACCGTCGACCAGGTGTAGCTGATGCACTGGTAGTTAGTTCTAAAAGAGCGCATGTTTGTCGTTTACCCCCGATACAATAGACCTTAACTTTGCAGTAGGATTTTTTTATTTCGCAGTTTTACGGCATGACGTTGTGCTTCCTTTTAAACTAACCGGGGATGCAGCTCCCAAACCAGCCAGATCATATGTATACTTTTCAAAGGCTGTGGATAGCAAAGCTAATGTAAGCTGTCATATAGCTGTTTAACTATAATTTTCATATATTCACAGAACAGAAGCATACAGCTGGTCGGATACACATTCCGGGCAACACAAAGCCTCGGTTATGTAAACCCGGGTATTACTCTCTTTTCCCTATAAACTCTTAGGCAGAAAAAAACTATGTAAACACAATAAAAACCACAACATATTCTTGCTTTTGGTATGATTTTGATGATCGGATAGTGGTTAAAAATACATTTAACAAACTAGTAACGTTATTTTGATGGACTTATCCAGTGCCGCACATGCGCAGTGCGTTTCGTGTTATGCAACCTTTCTAGGCATTGTTACAATTACAAGTAAAAGTAATTTAAACACTAACCTGTACAGCCCGAAACGGTGCCGAGTAGTTTGTTGTTGCTGCGATGATGTCCGTAACGTTCTTCTTCGGGGTAAGGGAAAAGCAGCTGTAGTGTCCCGCAGGCAGCGATAAGTAGACTGTCTGACACAGTGCTCCAGGTTCAGCATGAGGCTTCCTCGCTGCTGTCCTACTCCCGAATCCTCGAGCGTCGAACGTGACCTCAATTCAGACTCCTCCCCCTGCCTTCTGCTCATTGGACGCCGAGTCGAGTTTCCATGGAAAACCTTTGCCAGTTGACGTCACCCCAGCGCCGATTTGCCGATTCTGCCGCCAGTCTCTTTATGTAATGATGTCATACACCTCACGTGTAAATTCGTGTTGAGGGGACTTAGCGGAATCCCTAGTATGTAGAGTAGCGCACGGCGCAGTAGGTGACTGAAGCATTAATAAGGAAGTGGAGGTGGTGGTCGGCCCGGGATGTTTGAATGTCGTGGACTGTTACCTAAAGCTATTATCAACTGTGTGCACAGACAATGTGGCCCACTAGGGTAGCTAATATTTTTTTTGTCAAACAGAAGCTAATTTAAAGCAATTGAATACGTAAGAATCTTTGTTTTCTAATAAGGAAAAATGTTACGGATACTGCGTAACGTAGGCCTATTCTCCGATTTTACCTCCAAGGTATCGCAGGAGTTTCAGATAGCGCTAGAATATTAGGTTATTTATGTAAGTAAACGGGCACCTGCAAACTGTAATAATAGTACTGATTCAAGTTTATAATGTTGCTTCTATAAATTAGAACTAAATTAAATGGGACGGAAGCTCAATCAAACAAAATGAATCTGCATTATTATATTACAAGTATTACACGACCGAATGTGAAGCTTTTCACTAAGTATGCATCAGGTGTACAATATAGAGGTAACTCCTAAATCTGACATATTTACAATATACATTAAAATAAAGATGAGTGTAATGGCAAAACAAATATATAAGAAATAATTTA
>JAODKC010000039.1:18965572-18976441 GCA_026777985.1 Mormyrops attenuatus | reverse complement strand
CCCCCCCCCCCCCCCCCCCCCCCCCCCCCCCCCCCCCCCCCCCCCCCCCCCCCCCCCCCCCCCCGGCATGGAATTCGGATTGGTATCAGCTAACCGCTGCTCGATCTGCAGGGCTCAGGGGGCGTACGGTGCCTTGCTGACGCCCCACATCCGCAGACCGTCGGTATCCCACAAAGCACTGCAGAAGTACAGCGCCGGCACGGTCTCAAGTTTCAGCCGCTCGATGGCCAGCAACAGCTTCGTTCAAATATCACATTTTCTGGTTTGGCAAAAATAACAAAATCTGGTTTTCCCCTCGAGCAGCGCGAGCTGGCGGCGAGCGTGACTGATGCTGAGCGCCAGCCAAGGAACATTCTGGAGGCTTTGGACGGCAGCTTGATGCTTTAGTAACATAATTCATAAAAAATAATCCATTTAAAAAAAGCCTAAGAGAGCAATACACAGTTCAGAGCTCACTGTCGGGGGGGGTGTGGTTTGTGGGGGTTAGGGCTAGGGTCATGAGCTACTGGATGGCAAGTGAACAGCATTATGGGAAAATAGACAGCCACACCTATGTCTGTGTCTGTGTCTGTGTCTAACCATGAAGGGGGGAGAAAATTTGCTTAAAACTGAGATCCACCGATGCCTGTGAGCCCCCCCCCCCCACCACCACCACCACACTGTACCTAATCCCGGACAGGAGCACTTGGGGGTTGAGTGGTGACTGCAGGTCTGAGAGCGTCTCCGCGTAGCCCGTCTGCCGCAGGCATGTCAGCATGGCCTCCTTGCTCAACATGGCCTCCTTGGCTTTGCGCACGTTCTTGATGGTGCCCAGCTTGATGAGCTCGTTCACAGCCTTCAGTTTGTTCAGGGCCTCCACCTGTGCAGCAGGGTGGGGGTGGGGGGGAAATAGGGGTTATTAATATGAGGCAAGGCCACAGTGCCCTGACCGGGTCCTGCTGTGCTACGAACGCTGAACGAGCAGGAAAGTTTCATGAACTGGGAGTCTGACACGAGTCCCAACTGAGCATGTGACTCTGACACAGGAAACCCCACAGCAGCGTTTGAGCAGTATGACCGGACGGGGGACGGGGGGGTTAAGGAGATCAGTGTGGGGGAGCAGATCACAGCAGGTTTCTGCTGCTGGGATCAGCACTTGGAATAAATGGCTATTTATGGATGGGCTGTCATTTATAGCGAGGGTATTCCGGGATTTATCCGCAGGCCGTGCCAATTCATTAAAGCACGATGCCTCCACAGGGACGCGGCTGACGGAACATCAGCGGGGGGGGCATGCCGGTCATGGGGTTCATTACCTGCTTTTTCAGGATCTCGATGTGAGGGATGCTGCCTCGGCAGTAGGCTTCGAGGATCAGAGCAAACTGCACAGACACAGCTGGCATGTGCATCTCTGACCTGCAGGGGGCAGCACAACACCAGAGTCAGAGCCAGGCTGAAATGAGAGACTGAGCATCTCCTCTATAGGCGCCTGTGTGGCCTGTGTCCTCACATCCTAGTGTGTATATAAGGGTATTGGTGCCATTTACCAACTCATTGTGGCCTCATAATTTACAGGGAAGGGCAGAGATAGCCCTGCAAGCTCTCTTATGATGGACGGAAGCCTCTACACAAACACACACACACAGCCGCACCCCCACAACCCCAACCCCCGGCACACGCAGCACTAACCTTAAATGCCAGAAGAGGAAGTGGCCGATGCTGCGGTTGGCCTGGGCACGCTCCAGCAGGAAGCGCGACAGCGCACAGTCGTAATACGGCTCGTACCGCAGCACCTGCACCAGCTGCAGCAGGTATTGCGACAGCTCGTCGTCACTGGATGCCGGCAGAGATCGGGAAGGTTTACCGTCACGATTAGTCCGAGCGTCTCAGTGTAAGTAGATCAGCAGGTGATCGGGCGGGACGGCCCAAAGGGTCCCATTACCTCATGTCGCGCAGGCAGCGCACAGCATACTCCCGCACATACTGGTCTGGGTAGTTGAAGTCCAGCAACTCCAGGGCATCCCGGGGGCTCAGTTTGGGCCAGATCTGCAGCAGGGCCTGCAGCTGCAAGGGGCATTCATAATATTTACGCACTGACATGCCAGGAAATTCGCCTCTGCCTCTATTAACATATCAGGTGCCCCCCTGCCCCCCCGCCCAACCACCCACATGCCAGATTTGATGACAGGAAAATAGAGACCTTTCAGAAGAGAAGTGAAGGGAGATTTTGACCCCCTCTTCCCTCCTGCCCAGCTCAGTCTTACCACACAAACGTCACGTTTAGACACGTTGAGTATGGTGCAACACTACACTTGGCACAAGCTGCAGCGACATAAAAACTGTCACAACCGAAATGCTTCCAGGCCATTAAGTAACAGACAGAGATCGGCAGAGTCAGGTTCGGCAACAGGCACCAATGGAATCCACACTCCACTACACACTGCCCACCCTGATTAAGCTGCAACGTCCAAAGCGGTCAAAGGGCAGGGGAATGCCCCCACAGGACCATGCCCATGTTGCTTTGATAGAAGAAGTGCAAATCAGGAAACGGTGGGCTTCCTCCTCTAGCTGCAGTCAAGCAATGGCCGACCCTACTGGCCTCTTCCGGACTAATGGCTTAATCTAAAGTAACGGTCTTCATCAGTTCATCTCCTGAGGGAGCAGAGACTGAATTGATCGGGCACCCGATACCTTAATGACACCATCTAATCACCCCTCCCACTCCAAAGTGGACTGGGAGGGCTGTTCAGACCGCATGCTCTAACTGTGCCACTTTCTGTATGGGGGGGGGGCATCCCATTAAGAGCAAGCACATTATCTATGGGAGCTAGTGATGTGGACAGCGTGCCACCCCCCACCCCCCCATGTGATGGGACGCATCCGCCTGACAAGCGCATTCAGACAGCCGCGCTGCGGCTAGTTAACCGTTAACATCAGGAGGGGGCTGGTCTTTAGTATGCTCTCGGATGTGGGTTTTTGGTCCTAAGATGTGTGCACGATATCGGAGGCCACGAAGCGGGCTCATACAGAAACAAATAGAATCCTATGACCATGTGGCAGGATCCGTGTGACGGGGATCAGGCCCAGCTGTTCAATCAGAAACACTTCTGGTTGGTAATAAGGTAAATGTGAGAGGGCGTGTGTGTCTGTGCGAGCAAGTGTGTGTGAGGCCAGATTGGACTTAGAGAGCCCCTACTCTGCTTTACGCTACAGTCTTCTCAGGAAACAGCCATCGATTTGGAATTAGAATCTGACACATCTGCTGGATTTTATGCAGAAATGTAAACCAGCCTTCATGCTTCTTGCTGAAGGCACAGCCAGCTGGGCTTAGACCCCAAAGAATGCTAAAGGTAGAAATCTGAAGAATCTGGTCTTGTGGGGGCGAAGGGGCTTGGTGGTGAGGATGGCGCCATCTCCTGGCTCTACCTGCGCCATGTCCTCATGCTTGCTCCACTTGACCGACAGCAGGAGCTTGGGCAGCGATTGGGGGAAGTTCTCTCTGCAATCGTATCGTAGTGTCCAGATGAGATCCTTCTCGTTCTCATAAAGCTGCGAGAGCGGGTCCCTCTCCATGATCTCCTTCAGCTCACTGTGGAACTTCTTGCCTCCCCGGCCCTAGAGGATGAAGCAAGTCAATATTGACCACCAGGTGGTGCTATCGTGCCGGAGCGCACGACACAGCAGCACGGACAAGACCGCACACGTCCAAGCGGCGGTGGCTGGTTATGTAAGCCTCTGATTTTCCGCATGCTAGATGGCAGGGAGGTGCAGGAACATTCCAGTTTCCAAGTGGAGAAAAATAGCCACAGAAAAACAATGTTGTTTATGCGTTCTTATGGCGCGTCATCACTAATAACTTAGGAAAAAAAAAAACCACACCAAACCATTGTGGAGCCAAAAAGCAGAGGTGTGCCTCTTACCACCACGCAGTGGCAGTCACTGCCACTGGCGATCTCAGCCGCCTTCTCCAGGATCTGCGAGGAGCACGAGGGCAAGTGATCAAAGAGAAGCTCCGCCCAGTCACGGCAGCGACGTGAAGCCAGCACGGACAGGATGTGTGATTACGCAGTCATCATGTGACTACAGAGACTAGAATTTACATGTCACTGCAAACACTCACAGACAGGGAAAGGTTATTATAAGGTTATATTATCTGAAGTTAACAAGTTACAGCGGCGTTTCTCAATTCGGCCCTCGGGGACCCACAGTTGGTCCTTGTTTTTGCTCCCTCCAAGCTCCCTGCCAGACCACATTTTTGCTCCCAGTAGGGAGTTTGGAGAGAACAAAAATATGAACTGTCTGTGGGTCCCCAAGGACTGGATTGGGAGACGCTGACTCAGAGCAGTGCGTCTCAACCCAGTCCTCAGGGACCCCTAGTCCATCCGAATTTCTGCTCCCAACACACTTGTACCAGGTATTCTGTGTTCTTGATTGTTTGGTTCAGGCGTGCCGGGAGCTGTGGGGAGGGGGGTCCCCAAGGACTGGGCTGAGAAACACTGGCTCAGTGAAATAAGGCTTTGAATCCAACACAAACAAATGATTGTGCCAGCTATAGCTGTAAGTAAACGTAGTATCTAAATATAAATTGAGGGAGTCCTGGGCTGACCTTATCAAAAGCAGGGAAGACAAGGGGGTAGGCATGGTACTCTGGGAACTGTATGTGCAAAGCAGTGGCGTTCTCTGTATATGGGTTGGTCTGGATCGTCCCTATTGGGTTCAGCATCTCTTCAAGTTCATCTGCAGGATGACAGCACAGCCTCAGTCTTTGGGGGAGGGGCACAAAGAAACCTTATATAAGGTGGCCCCCATCTTTGGTTATTAGACTCTACAACGAGTCACACTGTAGCCGGGGGGCACCAGCTGTCCGAATGGACCAGGTACATTCACAGAACACTGCCTTGTTCACTGTACAATGCTATTTATTTACTATGGGATTCCATACGTTCCCTGACATTCAAATGTTCAACGGCTCTGCAGACGTTCTCACCAGGGAAGGAGGACCAGCAGTGGAGGACGACTTCACCGGTTTTCAGGTGTCCTCTGTAGTCAAACACCATGGTGTTGACCCAGGCTATCGGGTAGTGCTGAGGGTTCAGAGAACAGGGTCAGTGATGCATATTGGTCCAGGGTGGGGGCAGGATAGAAGGAAGCATGACTGGGCCATGGGATGGCTGAACATCTCTAGGGAAATATCTGAGGATCTTTGAGGCAAGGTACATAGGTACAGAAGTAGATGGGAAGCCCTGGGTGTATGTTACAGCTAAGAAATGTACATGCACCTTCATGCACTAGTAATGACAAGTAGATGTCGGAACATTCCGGAAGGAAAGCCGTCATAGCATTAGAAGGGAAGCACGCACCACTTTTCCGGCCTTGCGGATGGTCTGGTACTTGTTGATGTGGGGGCTCTTGGTGGACTTCTGCTTCTTAACCTTGTCCATGACGGCGTAGATGGCAAAGCAGAGGCGGGCCATGCGCGGGAGGTCGCCGACGGCGATGTCAAAGTCGAGCGACTGGCCCCAGGTGTGCTCGCTGCGGCCGTTGGTCTCCGAGCTCACGGCGGGCTTGCACAGCAGCTCTGTGCCATGGAAGAGCCCTGCCCGCACCTGGACCTTTGTGGGGGGGTGGTCAGTCGTACGTTTAGAAACACTGCAGTCCCAAAAAAACTGAGCTTCTGGTGCATGTGAAGATGGGGGGGGGTTACCTTGGTCGTCTCCTCGGCGTTAACCTTGGCTCCTTTGACCAAAGTGATCCTAAATGGGATGTGGATGTTCCAGACACACGTGTGCATCTGCACCTGGGGAGAGGGAGACAGACATCCATGACAGGGGGAAGTAAAACTGCAGCATGAGACAGTATCACGGGCAATGGCACACGCTTCCCTGGGGCTGCGACACTGCCCAGGGGGCGGGATTTGGGGGGTATATTATAATACGACTGCATAGTCAGAATTCCACTGTGTTACACTGTTACAGTGCACATACACAGTCACAGAGACACAGACACAGGGAGGCTTCAAAGGCTGTGGGTTGAACGAGGGAGGGAGCAGAGCCTCTGGCTCACCAGGGGCCGGTTCTGGCCCCCATCTCCATCTCTCTGGGAGAGCACAAATGGCCACGGTGAGCCACAGTTAATGAGCCCAGTGTCATTTACAAATCATGGGCATGCTGGGAAAAGAGATGGCCATCGTGCCCTCGCCACCAATTAAAATCCCTGTGACCTTCACTAATTAAAGGCAGGAGGCAGAGGGAAACTGAGGGACTGACCAGTCCCTCCAGGGGGCGATGGAGAGCGCGAACGAGGGAGATCAAAGCAGTCATGAGATGATTGCTACGGGGTATGGATTTGACCAATGAGAGTAGCGCTGGGACACGGTGAGCAGAGGGAACACTGTGCGCCTTTGTCTCTGGGGGGGATGCCGGGGGGCAGGCACAGAGATATGGCAGGAGGAGAAGAGTGTGGGGGGTAGCAGTAGTACCGGTAGACCTGCTTATGTATTGCTCAATGTTCAACGCCCACCAGGAGGGAAGGGGTGGGGGCAGGCCAATCAAAACCTAGAATAAAGGCTGCCCCACAGTTAACCCAACTGACAGCAGGCGCAGACCTCGTGGGGAAATTAGGCTCGGAAAGGGACTGTAGCACTCACTGAGGGGCCCCGCTGCTTGGGGGGCAGGGGCACTGGGGGGTTGGATGTCTTGCGGTTGACCACGGCGCCGATAGCGGTGATCTCCTTCTCGAACATGGCTTGGATGGTGCTGCAGTGTACCACGGTCAGGTGGGGACTCTCCATGGCCATGACACAGGTCCGAATATACTGGGGAGGAAGACCAAAATGGGGGTGGGTAGGTCACAGAACATGCCACTGACCAGGGAGATTGGCCGACCAGTTTATAATGTATCCAAAGGAACCACAGGAAATGGGGAGTGACATGAAAGCAGCCAATGAGCAAGCAGCATTATGGACTCCCATCTTTACATTAAACCCCCCCCCCCGTTACCATGGAGGCCAGCTGCCATGGGGGATGTTCAGGGAAGTGATGTTAATGCCCACCACCCCTCATCATCGAGAGCCCACTGGCTGCATCCTTGGTGAGCCTGAGTGCTCCTGGGGGCTGCATTCCACCACGATGTTCAACCTGCCTCCTTTTAATAGCACATGGCTACATCTCGTACAGAAATAATCCCTGCTCACAGAACTCAGAACGAAACGAGAAAAACAAGTCTGCAGGCAGAGAAGCAGACACATGACTCCCAGCATGCACTGGGCTTGGGCAGGGTAAGCACTGCGGATGTCAAGAACGGGGGGGAAGCAAACTCCAAATATAATCATTTCACTTCCACATTTCTCAATGGTGTCCAAGATGTGAGAGCCACACAGGAAGTACATTCCGAAATATAGGACAGACATCACATGTCTAATGATCATGCCATCTAGCGCAAGCGGCAGCCTCTGCCACAGAATTACCACGTTCCCTGTCGAGTGTAGGGTCTGGGAGGGGGGTTCCACGTCGGTTCAGGGGGGCTCACCTTGAAGTGGATGAGGGAGTGCTCTCCGGTGAGGAACTCCTGCTTCCCACTGATGCGGAGCACATAGTCATTCCAGCGCACCTCCTCCTGCACCTCCTCCGAGCTGCTGTGGGTGGTCAGCCACTTCCTGAGGGCCTGCTCCGTCAGCTCACGGGGGGTGATGGCCGGGGACACCTTCAGGCTGGCCGTGTCCTGTGGGGGGGGCGGGAGTAAGTCAGTGATGGAGATCAGGCTACCCGTCCGTTTTCTGGCCCAGCATATAATAGAGACACCATGCAGGCCCATCCACGGTGTGTTTTAATGAGTTGTTTCTTCCCATAAATCCCCCTATGACGCACTCCCTGAAACCATCCCCCTTTGTTGGGCTTCAGCAGACCAGCCTACGAGCCCTGAAGTGCTGACCCCCAGCCTGGGTCAAAAGACACCTCCAGGCCCACGGTGCTGCAGACCCTCCAAGACGGACCGCCAGCCCTCTAAGCCTCCAAGGGCTCAAACCCAGGGTGTGCTCCTGGTCTGGCCGCTGTGGCCTCGCAGATGAATCCTCCAGATTCTGAGGACCCAGAGCTTCAAGCAGAAAACCTGGTGACCCATCGGAGACTCGGCACAGTTACTGTGATATCGCAGGGGTCACATCCAAAGCCCAGACATGAGCTCCCCCAGGTACAGAGCAGGCCTCAGGGCTGAAGATGGCTGATTTTTGGTGTGTCTGGTCCCACACTTCCCAGTGTAGTGACTGTAGAAGCCTAACGTAAATCTGTAGTTTGCTGTGGTTTGGGTGTTGCCATATTTAAAAAAGATTTTAAAAATCAAAGTGAGAAGCAGGTACACAACCCCCACCCCCATCTCAGAGCTTCACGAGTCAGGCCTGAGAAATCCGGTTAGACTGGATTCAGATCCGATCAAAAGAACATGATCTCCAGCAAAGACATGTCACAGAGGACAACAAAAAAAGGCAAGCAACGAAAAAAACAACAAAGGCGAGGCCGACAGCACCTCACGCTGGCCGCCTTGGGTAGTGCAGTCAGTTGGTGGGGGAATCGGACACATTTTGAACAGAAGTTATGACATCACTGCCACAGTGCCACAGAGATTATTGTAGTGCATTTCTAGACCTGGCTGTGGAAATTATCGTGGGTGTTCTTTTTTATTATATATTTTTGATAAATCTTCCAGTTGGTGTCAACCACAGTCAACTGGATGATTTAAAATGATGCTGATCCACCAAAGGACCATCAGTGGATGTGTGTGTGTGGGGTCCACACTCCCCCAAAAAACCAGAACAGATCACTGAAGATGGTAGTAAAGACAGAACGGTCCAGGAACCAGCAAGGAGACAGGACTAAGCAGAAGAGGCAACAAGGAGGGGCTGGGAGCAGACAGGAGCGGGCAGAAGGAGGCAATAAGGGGAGGATGGGCCCGGGACTGGGAAGCAGATGGGAGTCAGCGGGAGGAAGCGATAAGGAGAGGACGGGCCGGGGACCAGGGAGCAGACCAGAGCGAGCGGGAGGAGGCGATAGAGGATGGGCCCGGGACCGGGGAGCAGACGGGAGTCAGCAGGAGGCGGCGATAAGAAGAGGACGGGCCCGGGACCCAGGAGCAGATGGGAATGAGCGGGAGGAGGCAATAAGGAGAAGACAGGCCAGGGACCAGGGAGTACACCGGAGAGAGCGGGAGGAGGCGATAAGGAGAGGATGTGCCCGGGACCGGGGAGCAGACCAGTCTCCTTAGAGACGTTGCGTGGTATCCCACTCCCTGCTGGGACATGCCCCCGACAGAAGCCGCGAGTCTGTGCACAGGCTGATCGGCGCCGACGTGTGTGCAGATACTGTGTTTGTGTAGGCGGCTGTACCTTCCTGGAAAAACTGGGATCGTGTGGGACATGAGGAATGACACAATGAGTGCGGGAGAGAGAGCGAGTGGGAGCCCCCAAGGCCGCCTCCGAGTGCTTCCGGCAGCTCACGTGGCCACAAAGCACTGTTTTGAGCAAACCGAAGAAACCCAACTCCACCAGCATGGCCCATACACCCAAAACCACAGGGAAACACGAGGCTTTCAGGCTGACTTACTGGCAGGAAAGGGCAGGATCTGTTAGATGGTGACTAGCTTTCGGCCATTAAAATGGCCATTTATTTTCTCATATGATCCCATCTTTAACATAAAGCCAACAGAAAAGGAGGGGGAGCAGGGGTAGACCTGAAAACGTCTGAGCATGGAGGCTTCGGTCAGCCACCTCATCCACCGGTTGGAAACTTGCTTCCTGCCGGAGGATCTCCACAACATGGCCCACAAGGTGCTGCTGCCCCGCGGATCAGAGACCCACGCACCTGGGACTGGCTGAAGTGCATGGTGACCTTGAGGGCCCCCTCGAACAGCTTCTCCTGCAGGCCGTCAATGGCTACCACCTCCACCTGCGGCGAGAAGCAGCTCTCCAGCCACTCCATCCAGGTCATCATCTGCACACGCTGCATCTTCTCCTCGCTGATACGGAACATCTTGGAGCGGAAGTCCTTCACCTCCTGATCCTGGAGAGCATCGAGCTCATGGAGACCTAAGACAGAACCGCAGCATCCATCATGGTCACCACGGATACTAAAGCAGTGAAGAGATGATGGGAAACATGGATACCGCGATCAGACCTTCTGGCCAGTGTGCATCCCCCGAATCTGACAGGGCCATAATGAAAGGAGTGATACCAGACTGATCTGATTGGTCACCTTCAATCACCATCAACATCTACGAGCACTTCAAAGCCCAAAGAGCGCGGAGACTGCAGACCCCACACAGACACATGTGAAGCACCAGGGCGGCACACGTACTGACGGTTTTTAACAGATGAGCTCATAATCCACAAGAGGCCCAACAAAATACATGCAACATTTAATACAAACACAAAACAGACTGAAACATTTGATACACACACATTTAAAGCAACAGAGACCTTGAGTGATTGATCCATAGCCCAAATGATCAAATGCACATTTAATACCAGATTTTAGGGGCAATATTTCAGGGATGATCGACTTCTGAAATCACAAACAACCTTATTTATTATTATTATTATTATTATTTTAAAAGAGCAGTGTATTGCCCATTAACCCTTTGGGGACGACGGCATCGTCGGCGATGCCGCGTATCTTTCTCATCTATCTCCGTTTATATCTCGCTGAAATCTCCATGTAGAATCATGAAAAAAAACACTGGCTAAATCTGTAATCGGTCATCTTTTCAAAATGTCCATTGTCGGAAGTATTTAAAGTTTTTAAAATTAGGTTAGATCGGCAAAAATTAAACCATGTCACCTTTCTTTATTTTACCTGCATGGGGGGGCGTGTAGTTACGCCCTCACCTGAAGATCGCTATTCA
>JAODKC010000039.1:18917216-18945237 GCA_026777985.1 Mormyrops attenuatus | reverse complement strand
AATAGCGGTGACAATGCCGTGCAGACAGCCACACCAGACAGCCTCCCGTGATACATTACTTTTATAGCCCAGAGGTGCTGGAAAGACAACCCCCCACCCTGAACACAGGACACAGAAGCTCTGAGCTATACTGGACATTTATATCAAGGGTAAAGTCAAAAGACACTTATATTCTAGACACAGAAGGTACCCCACAAACCTCCGCTTCGTTCTGTACGGTTCTCCTCCGCACTTTTCCCCCGACTAAGGACACGGATCCATCTTAAAACCACAGTCTGCTTAGAAGGCACACTGGGATCTGACAATGAGGAACAGAAATGGGCTGAAGTGGCATGAGGGGAGCGGATGTGGACTCCGCAATCAAGGCCACGCACACCTCTTGCCCCAGCCAACACCGTGGGGAAGCACCAAAGAGGATTCTCCATACTAGCAGCCGGGTCTGGGAGTGGGAACCGCAGCGGCGTACGGAAAAGCTTCGGGATAAGATTTTAATCACCATTCCCTACGACCACCACCGCACTCTGTCAGTCTTTCAAAATGACGCCAGATGTGTGAATGGCAACTTCGCCGGAAACGCAACTGTCAGGAGGCCTATACGTTTGCTTGCGTACGTGCGGTGCGCTTTCCTTCTTAAGAAAAACTAAAAATACTCTTCCCAATACACAAAAGCCTTCACATTACAAAAAGAAAGGTTCATTCACACACCAGTCGCTCCGCCTCCCATGACCCTGCAAGAAAACACTAACAGAAAAACATCCCCCACGATGCCACCCCGGGCTAACCCCCGCACGCGGTCATATGACCGGTGACGTCACACGAGCTATTTCAGGACATCTACCCTATGCTGTGCAGTTCCACTGACTTAGTGTCACATCACATGCTTGTGGATCACACAGGCTCCGATTCACAAAAAAACAAACAAAAAAAAAAAAAAACAGAAATCAACCAATTTTGTCGGTAGGAGACTGCAATGGCGCACGTTCGCCATTAGGGGAATGGAGTTAAGTACCACCTTCCGGACTTTGATAGTGGGCCTTAAATGAACAAATGATATACCAGCGAATGGCCTGTAAACGAGAGCTTTAAAGGCAGCAGTAGGCGGGCTGAGCCATACAAACATCCACCGGTTTTATCCCAGGGGAAGACAAACGGAGCAAAGGAAAGCAGGTAAACCGAGCTGGTGACTGGCAGCACAGCATCGCCCGCGGTCCCAAAGGGCTCCAAGCTTTACGTCACTCTACAGTGAAATACGGATAATTCACACGGGTAATTCCTGAGAGGCACATCAAAGCGGAATCTACTTTTCCCCATTCAACCCTATACCTAGATAACGCTTTGAGGCTTTTTAAATCATGTCATGACTGTCCTGTGATCGGTGTAGAAGCGAAGAGAAGGAATTAGTGTAGAATGATTCAAGATTCGCCTGAGAGGACATCAAGATTTTTTAGTAGCCATATGTTTTTAGTCTGCGCCATTTCATCCAGTACAGACCAGTAAAGGTAAAAACGTTCCCAGTACAGTGGACGTTCCGCTGTTATAGAATCACCTAAGAGGAGCGGCATTACCGCAGCTTCAAACCCTTCCCTTTAAAGCGTTTTATTAAAAAGTGACACCGAAGAGATGAGGCAGCCACACAGGAGCAGATCCGTGACTCCGCATCGCGGACCGGAGGCACCTGTTGTTGGGCGATGCGTCATGTCGCATACATACAACCACGCGTTATCCCGTGTACAGATCGGCGCCTCCCGGTAATCTGGCTGCTAAGGTACGCGGAGTAGAAACGGTGTTTTCCTCTCTGTTTTCCCCTCAATACTCCCCCCGCCCATCACCAAGCTGCACGACGCAATTCATACCGACGGGAGCATAAATATAATGCCAGTTTACATATAAACTAGTCCAGTTGGCCATCAGAAAATCCCAGCATAATTTAAACGATAAAAACTTTAATGTAGATTGCGGATATTTACGGGTTTTTCCTCTAAAGTTTAAAGCAGAGGTACAGATGACAACGCCGGAGAAGGTGGCGCATTACGGCGATGCGCGGATGGTGACCCGCCGGGAAACATCAGGAATAATAACCGCAGTTAAAATGCCATCGGAGAAGCAAAAGCGGGGCCGCCGACAGGGCAGTAAACAACACCCCATATGACAAAACATTAAACCAGTATGAGAAATGAGAAACAGCCAGACTAATTTATAACATCGCACTGGTTCAGCTTTACAGGTGTCCATCGTATATCAGCGTGTAAACGTTGTAAACAACTACAAGATTGTTTGCCAACTGAGGCGTAATTCGTTGAAAACAAGCTGTATTAGAACATAGCAAAGACCGAAATCAAATCAGAGGCAAGTTCTGTATGCTAACGCATTGGTTAAGATATACCAGAACGAGTTCTCATTTAACTTATGCGCCAAATCCTCCTTTTGGGAAAATATGCGGAATACATTGGGAAAACAGCGACAGTGTGTCAATTGGAGGGAAATCAGCGGATATGGATAGAAGTTAACCAGGTTAGAGCAGTAATCCAGCGGATATGGATACAAGTTAACTAGGTTAAAGCTGTATTCCAGTGGTCTGATAGAGACGGTGCGGCCGGGCGCTTTACCTTCATGTGTTTATCGCAGGTCCGAAGTTTTCTTATCCGCAGACTCGAAGTTTCCTTCCCGCAATGAAACGCACCGATCCGGCCACTGGCCAAGTTCCTCCAGTAAGGGGGCACCCAAACACGGGGCTTTACATGTCAGACAACGCGATGCAGGTGGGCGAAAGCTGTCGCTTTTTTCCCCTTTTCTTTTTTTTTAGCAAGGCGGACAGAAACGCAGAACTGAGCTGCAGCTTTACCCCCGATCCTCATTCGGTTTCACTCCTCCCTCCCCCCTCTCTCTCTCTGTCTGTCTGTCTCACTGTCTCTCTCTCTCTCTGACTCGCACCCAGCCGCCAGCAGCTTCCCGTTTCACAGCCCCAGCTTGAATATATCGTGGTGCAGTGATTTCACCCGGAAACACAAAGTGTGCTGCGATGGCGATGAAGCGCGCAGGAATGCCATTCATTTCATTTGGACTGTGATTCACAGCTTAATCCTTTTAATCGTAGCTAGTACTTTTGTGTATTGTTTGCTACGTTCATTGTTTTGGACTGGATTTAAGGGGCAGTGTGAGTCATGTGTCAATGTTCGTGCCTTCTGAAGTCCGAAAGGACTAGGCTAAAGAAAGTTTGGGCATCCCTCTAATATCCCCTAATCCAAATGGTGTTTTACGGAAGGAAACTGAACCGGTGACAGTGTGGAACGGTTTAGGAAAGCAGTTCAAGATTTTTTAGAACACCGGTTGAGCAAGGAAACATTTAGTCTATGGATATAGTCACAGAATTCAGTAGTACTGGTTGGAACCGAAAGCTTAAACTTCACAAAATACAGAAGCACAATAATATATGTCGGCTATTTGTATATGTTTCGTATAAAACGTAAAACATATGAAAATCTTATATTCTTGAAAGTATTAGTGACTAGAAAAATATATGATCTCTGTTGACACCTGGTGGCGGAGCTTGGGAAAAACACCATACACCACTGATGGCTCGATGGGTAATTTAAGTACAGTTATTAAGTGTTTGACTGTCTTTTCCACAATTATGAAAATATATCATGCAGTTCATGCATTTCAATCTTGTAACAATAGAAGTAGTCAACAAATATCAGAATATATGTGCATGCAAATCGTGTCGAGGTAAATTACAACAAATTATGAGAAAAAAATTAATTAATTATATTTTAAAAATTTGATATACAACCAAAAGTTGTGTTCTCGCTTTCAAATTTTTTAAGACAGTGGGCCTATTTATAAGTTGACTTAGATGTAGGTCAATTATATTCTTTTTCTCCATCATAACAAAATAATGTAGAACCAACCTAATGTATCATCAGTCAGGCCTTGTATGAAATATAGTTGTACATCAACTGGTTCAATTTCTTACCAAAATCCCAAGTATTTTGGCAAATCCGAAAAAAATATACGTTGAGCAACCTAGAATCAATATGCTAATTGTTTACCTAATTTATGTATAGATTATATCAGAAAACGAACCATTAATGGATTATTCATCTCCAGTATTTCCAGCAACACCGGTGATATTATAACTTGTGTTTAAAGAAAAATGGTTATCGTTGGGTTTAAGATGCATATTAACAAGAATTTGATATGAATGTTTGATATATTTAAGATAAAGATTTAACTTGTTTTATTCTATGTTTTCTTATGCTTCTGTGCTTTATTCTATGGTGTACTTGGGTGCTGGAAAGGTGCCTTTTAAATAAAATGTGTTATTATTATTATTTATTGGAAAAGGGTGATGCAGTGGTTAGCACTGTTGCCTCACATCTCTGGGACCAGGGTTCGAGTCTATGCCAGGGTTCCATGTGTGGAGTTAGCATGTTCTCCCCGTGTCATTGTGGGGTTTCCTCTGTTCCCCCCACAGCCTAAAAACATGCTGAGGTGTAAATGGTGTGTGAGAGTGCCCTGTTATGGGTTGGCATACCATCCTGGGTTTTCCCTTATATCTTGTGTTGATTGACATGACTCCCTCATGGACCCTGTGTGACCCCAAACAGGACAAGCAGTTCCAGAAGATGGTAAAATTGCATTTGCAATAATTTACTCCTATGGTCTAGTTCAATTGACCTACGTGGATTAAATGTTATAACTGGAGATAGTTCCTTAATTGAACATCTAGATCATCAAAAGGAATGTTTGTCATTTCACACTTTATCCCAAATCCGTTTTACAGGCTCCAGTTTACCAAAGAATCAGAAACAGCATCAAAATTGCAAACAAGGGTGTATGAGATTTTTATGTTAATATAATATAATATAATATAATGTTGATATATTAATATTTGACAGCCAAAATCCATTATCTAGATTAATGAAGCAAATTCACGACCTGTAAAATTAGACGTTAAATTCTGTAATGGACACATTGAAATGGAGATGTGATACTGTAATGTGCATATAGAATTACATGTGTTTTGCAGTTGAATTGGCGTAAATTACTTACATGCAGTGTATTGGGCTATAGAACAGGATATTCAACATAGTCGCCACAAGAGGTCGCAAAAACGTTTCTTTTTTCATGGATGTTTTGACGCAGTAAACCGAGCTGCTGTCTATTACCTGGGCGTGTAAAGACGACTATTTTATCAGTAACGGCGAGGGTAACATCTTTATTTCAGATCTGGACGACCAGTTTAAATACAGATAAAAAATGTAATCATTTGTGTATTTTAACGGTCCGTAGTTCAGAAATATATTGTGATTTGAAAATATGATTAATAAGAATCTAATTTTTCAAAATCGTTTTTTTAATATGTTACGCGTTTGCGTCACATACGGAAAACGAGTTTATTTGTACCTCCACTCCTATTGAGACTTATATCTGTGTCCTTGTTGCATTTAATTTGCTAAACATAAGATCAACTTTGAGAGAAAAGCGGTCCTCACAACTCCGTGCAGCATGCTTCGATTACAGAGTTATTCCACTTTGATTTTATTAAATATACTCTAATTCAATCCAAACTAGCGTTCGGTATAATCGAATAAATTAGATTACCGTGTAATAAAAAACACATTTGACTTTAAAGGAGACCCCATACGAACGCATGTAATTAGATGTATCAAAATACATCATTTGTTTAATTGTGAGTCCCAGCCAAGGACGTATGTAATTGCTTGAAAAGAATACTTCTCGTTTAAATTAAATTGAAAGTCTCAGATGTGAGACTGGGCACACTTGGAAAGAAGGCGGAGTCAGCGCCAAGGTCAAGTTGAAGGCGAACTTCTTACGTTTATGAAATACAAACGATGTTTACAAAAGGCGAGACTTTCTTTCGGGCGATTCCAACACATGTCTGGCTGCAGAAAAAAAAGTGAAAATAATGGCGATATTCCAGACTTATGAAGAAGCAACACTTTCCCAGTTCAATTTAACTATGCATCTATTTGAAATAGTTTCATTAAGTGACGCAACGTTCCGTTATAAAATAGGCCTACTTGAATTTTCCACTTAACAATTAAGCCTCTTAAGAACGTTTGATGTTTCTTATATTTGTTTAAATTATGGTAGAATAGCAAGTGCTGCATTCACTACAACCGGGGAAAACGCATCCCGGAACGTTTACATCAACGGGTGTTATCAGGTGGTCTCATTGTAATTCTGCTTTTGGTAAAACACGCACCTATACCAAAATTATAAGGAGCAAACATTTTGTTTTTTGGTCAAGACATCTCCTGCTCTGTCTACCACAATTTATCAGTTAAATTAGCTCCAGCTGACAAGGAGGGCAAAGTTACATTTACGCGCAAAATGTTACACCCCAGACAAAAGGGTTTAACGTACATTTCGTCCGTTCATTGTCCAGACGTAATTTGTGGAAGTCACTCTAAATTAAAGATTCAAGCTTCTGTACAAGTGTAGAACAGAAATAAATGTGCGCTGTAGCGTCACTCATTGCACGTCATATCCCGACGGTGTAATCGGTGAGTTTTTGATTATGTCAATCAGCACTTTTCCTTCAGCTGTGTAAAATGCCCTGCAATTACAACAGGAATACAAAAAACAGCCACAATTCTCCACGTTACTCGAGGGCACTACAATATTCAAATGTACAGGACTGTAATCGTTTTAAAATCTCACTGTAACATAAAAAACGTATATGCAGATGGATTCCGATAGCGGTTCGTATTGTGTGTTACCTAATTATGAAATGTAAATTAAGTCTTTCGCAAGAAGCACGAAAGAAAGCTTGGAAGTTCGGCGAAGTTTAGGGTAAATGTTAATCTCGCATAACCTTGCCGCATAGTATAGGGAACAGGAAGCTTTCACAAAGGACTAAGACAGGAATGGTTGGAAATAAATGCATCGCTGTCTACAATGGGGGAAACTACTCGCCTTAAACCGACAAAGTCATTTACAAGCCGTAATCAGGTTTGCGTATTCTATATTTAGTCGTCTAAAACGCTGACATAAGATGTTAGAGAAGAGACGTTTCTTTTTATAAATGCTGACCTTTCCTTGTGTATTTGCCGTGGATTCTTTTTGGAATACAAACGAAATATCTTTTTGGAAACGGGCTGGTTTTTAAACAAGTGTGTAGTTTTGATGCACGGCATTGTATAAGAAGCGCACTGAAATGTATTTGATGTACGCTTCAATCGTCCAAATCAACCGATTTTTTTCCAGAGATGTTAATAAGAAAAAATGACACATATATGCAGATAAAAACATCACGTACATGATCGCGTGTAGGGGAATAAAAAAGATCCTCGTTGTATTTATGGCCACGCCAATAGGGCAAAAATATCAGCCAAGTTATCCTTTAGGCTTTTTTATTGATCAGAAACTCACGCCGATATTAACAACCGAATGTCTTTGAATCAAATCTTTGCATATTCCCCTATGTCCATCTAGTGTACAATAAACATTGTTGACCCTGCTCTTCAATCCATTTGAGGCGAATTGTGTTTCGTTCAACTGGAAACGGTTGCGCTTAAATCTAAAACATTCAGAAGAATTCCTGGAATTCAATTGTGTAGCGCATTGGGGAACCGGCAACCTGTAGATGACTCGGCCAGGCGGGTCAGCTGGACGGCGCGGCGTCCTCGCAGCTGGACGGCGTGCTGTCACCCCGACGTACGGACACATCAGCCCGCTCTTAACAACTCCAGGTACGGAGCATCCGTAGAGTCCTATAGGCCCACATTTATTGAGATGTTTTTATATCCGTCGAAATGATTACTGTATTCAATCATCAGCCAGAATTTAACATGTTAATTGACTGAGGCGTTTCTGAATTCGAAACAAACATGTTTCAAGAACCTCGAAAAAAACGCCTGATACCCACCTTACTTATCTTTTAAACATTTCAACATTAAAAATACCCCATTCAATAATAGTAATGGCGGCCCTTGCTGATTATACTGTATCATTCACTTTAAATGAACCGTGACTGAATTACCACCATTTCGTTAATCCCTTAATCGTCTAATTATTAGACGTGTCACTCAGTTGGATAACAGAAAAGAGCAGCATTCTTTTTGTCACTTGAAACCCCGAATTTAAACCCGAATCGAGAAATTACCGTAACATACACAGCTTCACGGAGAAGTACCGGTAAATACGAAGATGCTGAGAGGTGATAAAGGAGGCGGAAAGTCTGAACAGCCTGTGTTCTGTAAACGGTAGTTGTACTCCTGCCGTCTATGCGCCCCAGTTATGCTGATGGAAATGGCAGCATGAATGATGAGAGGAGTGAATTGCACTACATTGTGAATTTCTTAAAGCAAAATATCAGTCACAAAGAAATAATGTAAAAATGTAGAATTGCCCCCATTTTGACTAGGCCTAAATTTACCGCCGAAGGTTTGCGGCATGTGACATGTAAAAGGTTTATTTATTTGACAAGGTACACAACTTATTATAAATATTACGTAATGCTACCAATAATGAATGAATGAATGAACGAGCGAACGAACGAATGAATGAATGATTTTATAGCGCGTAAAATGTGGGCTCTAATACACTAACTATGATCATTAAATTTATATTACCAGCTTAACAGACATTTTTTTTCTGTTAATAATTGCCGGAACAGTTTCAGAGCCCGGTTTCTCGAAACCTTCTTAAGGCCACGTCGTTGATAAGTTTTACCTTAAGTTGTCTCTTAACGTGTTTTACGAAATATTCTTAGTAAAGTATATCTTCCGTAAGATATTCTTTCGTAAGATTGTTCTGAGCCTCTGTTAGCTGTCCCTTATCGCTTGGTGTCGGCTCATACTGCTCATTTAAAATAAGACTAACATCGTTACGGGTATAGTTTCATAATCAAACATCACTTAACTAAAGAATAACTGGTCCATATGATAAAATAATTTTGTCTGACAGGCTACATGACTACAGTCATCGCTAGGTTTCGTCTTGGCGCTCTGAATACGCAGCGAATTGACTTCAGTAACGCGCGGATTCATAATGAAAGACAAGGAACGCGCTGTTGATTATGTATTTATTTATTATTTGGGAAGGAAGGCGGGGATTATGTTGATACTGGGGTGGACGCGTTCCCCCAATTTCCGACGCCCTTGGAATGTCAACACCTCTGTAAATGTGCCAGAGTCACAGTATATCAACACTTTAGTTCATGAGGTTGATGAGTCGACATTGCAGGTTCATTTACATATTTCTCTAATATATTTTCCCCAAATATTTCCCTGGAATAGTGCTTAGTAGTCAATATTGAAGCACATAGGACATTCTCTTATGCTTAGACAGTAACGTAACTTTTCTTTCGGCTATTGTGCCATCGCTCCTCCTGATATCAGTGACACATACTGGTACACGCAGGTGTTTTATAGAACAAATTAAAATAAATTGGTGATACTATAATCTGGAGAGGCGGCTTCGTGCAACCAATCTGCGAAAATCACATTTACCATTAGATTATTCAAGTTGTTAATTTTGTATTTTGTTAATTTTGTATTTCGTAGTTCTCCCCAGTTCTGATTAATGAAATATTTTGAAGCATTTCTGCAGTGTTATATTCACAAAGAACACCACTTTCTCTCGTGCAGAAGTCAAGTAATTGCTGCATGGAGGGAATAATCAATTCTCGAGCCATCTATGTCAACCAATCAGGTGTTCCGGCGCCAATTAAAGTCGGCCTAAGAAGCTCTCCCTTGAGCAATCTCGTGTATACGTAGAAAAACAAATACATTTCGTAAGATATATCTTTAAAGTCTTCGTAAGACGCTGAGATTGACCGTTTATCCAGAAACCAGGCCCAGAACTTGTCACGCCCTTTCAAAACATATTTAGCGTGCATGAATATAAAATTTTAAAAAGCAATGATTGAAAAAACAAACTGGATGCAAGAAAAAGTGATACTTCACTACGCCACAGTTGAGATCAAAAAGGTTTAGTGATTCCTGACAAAACTAATTAAATCAGTTACTAAAAAATCAGGTGAATTGGTTTCCTGCAACCAGGACTGGTCTGGCGGTCTGGCGCACCAGGTGGATGGATATGTGGGTCAGCATAATGCATCGCTCAGCAAAAGTTATCACTGGGGACCCTCCAGGCTGGCAAATTTTACCGTGGGGCCTTGGTGGGGCCCAAAGTCCAGAGGCGAATTTTAATCGCAGTCCTGCCATGTTCACAACCTATTCTTTATACACGTTATTTGTAATTAAGACCGATATCAAAATAAAGAAAATGTCGGGTATAGTACTAGAGGAATACAGCGCGAGATTTTAATTATCGCAAGTCCGCGATAGAAACTGTACTTCAAACTTGGGTGTCGTTAGGCGCGATCACTCGGAGCTATAACCCCGAGTATTTTAGCCCCGATGCCAATTATCCTAATTCAAAAAACGTCAAGCCCCAGGTAAACTTGACAACAACAACAACAACAATAATAATAATAACAATAATAATAATGAATCATATATGAGATGGCCCCTGATCTTTTCAAAAGCTAGAAACTCCCTTGACTTCGGATATCATTGATGATCATTAAAATATCCATTCCTTATGATAAACGTTTACATTGAATAACTAGTTAAAAATAAAAATGTTTATGGGGAAGCTATTTTGTCGTGCACAGGCACTATTAAAAACGGAGAATTATTCTGTCAATAGCTGAAAAGGTAATTGTTCATATGCAGTCATTATGTCAATAATATGGACTTAAAGTTGTTGGTCAAACTTAAAATAGTTGTCATGGGAATTTAGCTAATATACTCAATTGTCGAATCTACGCGATGGAATTCTTTTTATTTTACATTCCAGGCACTGTAGGCTTATAGTGTAGCCTATATAAATTCGGAATTAAATCATTAAACGATATCCATTACGACGTTCGTCACTGGCCGTTGTGTTTTCATTCCTCTCCTGCACCGCCTCACGGCGGCGTATGATCACCATCTGAGTCGGACAGAAAGCAACATATTAAAAGCCAGACCAATGCAGGAAGCGCACTCTTCAAAGAGCTCAGTCATTTCCTATTCGTGTGACAATGTTTTTACCATCTTATTATTATTGTCTTAACTCTGCGTGACCCTCCGTCGCTTCGGTTGCTTTCTAATTGCATAAAAATGATCCCGTCTTTCTGGTCAGGAAATGTAATAGTGATGCTTTGCAAAAGCAGAACTAAAGTACACTTTATAGTGAAAAGACGTTAAGTACATCCAGAAATATGCATGCTTTATTTGACTATTTTCTTATAAATCGTTTCAGTGGTCACACTAGCACGCATTCCTAATTTATTGTCTTATGCCCCTAAAATATCTTTCTTAATCGTTTTAGGTGTGAGGTACAGACCTATACTCCATAAAATATTAGTAATATGTGATTTATTACCCCCACGGGTAATTTAGGTAAACACATAGCTTCCGAAAATGAGGGGGGCCCAATTCGCACAGCTGATATTCGCGGGCACAGTTAAGCCTGTCCATCTGATGCTGACAATATACCACTATTGTATTTGAATATATGTTTTTCGTAGACGCAGCGTTCAGGAATTCCTGATTCGGCCCTGTCTTATCTGCAGCCGCTCTGAAGGTTTCCTGCATGCAGGTCCATTGTTCGAGACCGGCTTGCTGCGCCGAAAAGTGCACACCTGCCTCACTCTGACAGAGAACAAAGGGTCGTGGGCCGTTCTTCAGTCACTCCGTGCTCTCTCTCTCCCCCTCACTCTCTCCCTCGCCTTTATGTGAGAGAAGAGAACCAACTGTAAGGAAATTACAACGGCCCAGGACACTAATGTCTGACAAAACGTTAGCTCAATGAACAGCTCAATGAATATATTTTGCTCCTATTTTATTTGATCATAAAATTGATTTGTTAATTTCTTTTATGTTATATATGATTTATTATTATTATTATTATTATTGATATTATTATTATTATTATTATTATAAGCGACAGATGTTATTGTTGTTGTTATACAAGCGTTACGTAGTTTTGAAATTCATATACATGGTATTTCTCAATATAAACAAAGAACAGTCCGCAAATGCTCACTGATAAGCATCGAATTCCTTATTAAACCCAGTAAAACCTTAGCGGCCGCCGTAATTAGTCGATATGTTACATTATGAATGATGCCGTTATTTTGCCGAATCCCCGATTCAGCCGGTGATTTCTTTTTTGTTTTGACTTCTCCGTTTGTTTTATTTCTATCGTTACTACATTAAGAACAAGTACTGGGATTTAAACATTTGTAGCAACTGCATATAATATATTATTAATTGAAATATATACTACTAAAACTAACAATAGAGCAGTTGTTAAACATTTCATTTTTAATATACCAATTTAACGTCTGACATCATTTTATTCTCACATTTACGATTCATATTGACATTTACACTATTTGTCCTGGATGTTTGCAATCCGCACATATGTATAAAAATAATGGAAATTTGCCGCCATTTCTGTGTCCTTATCGCCTGAATGGTTAAGAAACAATTGTATCAACATGCCCTAAAAAAGACAATAACACCGAGCCCTAATACCGCCAACGTTTAATCATCAACGGGGAAGTTAATTTTAAAACAATGAAAGTCTGATGCGCTGCAGACATTCCGCGGCAAACGATGCTCACGGCGCTTCATCTATTTCAGTCCCAAAGAACACAAACATTTTAAACTTGATCCCACTTCTTACTATATTATTGCTATAAAAACAGTAGGAAAAGAAGTATTAAAAGTATTAAAAGGCTGGCAAAGTAGCAAGAGGTTAACAAATTTAATCCGTAAAAATTATAAGTGAAAACGGAATTGTCTCCTTGATTTTAAGCGTTATAATACGCTCCAGTACCAACAATATTACAGATAGATATTACGGAAAATTAAAAAATAAATAACCGATGCGGTAAATGTAATATGTAATACAGTTATCGATGTTTTCATTCACGTGATGTGTTAGTATGTGATGTTTAAAACCTAAAGGTTTTACGCGTATATTTGTATATTTATTATTGTTTATTATGCAAACCTTTTGCGGCTAGTAGAGTACTATGAAGTTCGGTGTTTAAATTCGAATCATTATATATATTTACCGTCCAACAATTTTTGTATTTTTTGCAGGAAATGGGCCCTAATTTCAGCTTCCCCCCTCGATTCCCCAAATTAGCTGCGTGCGAGGAGAAAAGAGCGCGCATTCATTGGAACTGCAATATTCGCTTTCATGAACTGACGTTTGACTGTTTGACATCTGCTTACCTTCTTAAAAATATCACGAACATGTAAGGAAGCACACAAAGCAAAACCAGTGGATAAACGAAACTCAATATAAACGAATGATAATTTTCTCCGGTTATAATTCATGTTTTAGACTAAGGCCCCCATTTTACGAAAGAGGACCGTACTCACATCAAATAATTTAAATATACATATGAACGATAACGTATTCAAAACTGAGGATAATGTAACGTAATCATAATACCGCATTCGTGTAATTGTTATAAAACGTCAAAGTACAATAAATAATGTGTCATCATTAATAGAGCTGTTATTATTATCGACATTGTTGCTGACACAGTGATAGTGTCTAGAAATTTTTACTTCGAATATTATTATAATAAAAGAGTTTAAAACTTTCACACATCCGGAGGTACACAAATAAAAAAGTGACAGTCATCAGCGAACCTAGGTGTTAATTTCTAATGATAAATGCTTTTAAAAATATTTATATTATGATCTTAACAATTCTCCGTTGTACATATCCTATTAGCAACATGTCTGCTACTAACTGGCACATAATTACCTTTAGTTATGTAGTCTGTGTGACTACAACTTATCTATGGCGATATTGTCCGTCTTTCCTGCTTTCCAATGAAAAACCAACATAGTCTTATAAACTCGTCATTAAACTACCCCAATCAATAAAACACGACCTCCTGTATTTGTATGACATATAAATTATTTGATAAAGAGTGCATTTATTTGCTATATTCCAAAATGTTTCATGGCAAACGATTCCGCCGTCATATATTCAGGCCGAATATTGAAGCAGTTAAATTGCTTCGTCCTATAATTTACGTCACAGTGTCCCGTGAACGTCAGTAAAGAATGATTGAGGTGAGGGAGTAACGTGTAAAATACGTTATTTTTTTTTTTTTTGCTATAGGCAAGTAAGACAACTGAATAACGTCCGCATTCTGGAAAACAAAATAACAACACGAAAAAGGGGCAGAAACCCACATTCATTGGTAATGGTGGAGTTTAACCATCTCCACCCCCTTCCCACCAACAGATTAAAATATACCGTCAATAACATCTACTTCAAACAGTGCCAGGATTGTGGAAATCTAACTCTTCGTGTTTTGGTTTGGTTTTACCGCGCATTCCATCCTAAATCATTTTGGTTTAACAAAACAAAAATACAAGTTCTGTGAATTATTTTAGAATTACTAGAATTGTTACAATACTTATTTTCGTTATTAATGTTATTATTATCATCGTAATTATCATAGTATCATTGTTTTATGTGACAGAGGGCTGTTACAAATGTGACTGCAGGGTATTTGGCAGCTGTTTGTACGACTCTCTATTCTCTTTCAAAATGTACTTTTTCAAGTACATGGAGCCTGCGGGGACAAGGCTAAAGATCAGGTTCCCGCTACGAGTTGTTTCTACTCCCATGCAATGATTTCTGACGAAAATATGCAGCTTGCTGATTCGCGTAACATTAATCGGTAAGCGTTATAGTTAAATTATCCTTCTGTATATTAACAGGAGCATTGAATCGAGTTAATCGCTATTGTCATAATTTTTACATTTCACTTACGTCTCCAGTGATTGCTGTATTATATTGTCCTTATATCACCCCGTTATTTGTTTAACAGGGGTTACAAAAAAGACAGTCCCCTCTATATGACAGTGTGATAAATGCGAATGAGTTTTGGCTGCCTATGCCATGCGATAACGAAGTTCTTAAACCTGATGAAAAATAGTAGTGATCATTACTGAACGATTAGCCCAATTAAATATGAAGGCATAATAATAATAATAATAATAATAATAATAATAATAATAAGACCCTGGTGTAATAGCATCGCATATTATGAAATTTCAGTTTTACTTTACATTTATTTACAATATTATATATTTTTTTTCATAAACGCATTGGTCTTTATTATGAAAAGCAGAATGTACTATGTTGGCAAAAATGAAAAGGTTCAATGGAAGATAGTAAAAGACCAATCACTCAAATGTCCAAACACTTCAAACGAAATGCGACAGGCCTACAAAATTAGCACATATCCTAATCATGAAGTAACACGTTCAACCTAGCGTCCAATTTTAATTTATCTGCAACTTTGCATTTATGATTCATTATTTGTGGAACGCGGTGTAAATTAGTTGTAGTCTAATCGGTATGTATAATTCCATAATTCACTTGAGATAAATATATGCACGCAAGAAGACCTAAACAGAAAGGAGTAAGCAAAAATTTTACGGCTGACTTAAATTACAGGAGTCGTAAACGTTTCCAGCTTATTACTTTTTAGTCTCGCTGTACAAAAACCTTACTTTGCCGTATTTGTGCAAAATATTAAATAACTGAAACAGGTTGCTATAACTGCCTTTAAATCTATAGCAGAAACGTGAATGCACATTACAGAAACTATTTCGACGACATGAGAACAAAATTTACCGTAATTTTACGTTTTTAAAATGTTACTATTATTTAAGTTTGTGTGATAGTAATTGTATTAAAATAATATGAATCTCTATACAATAATAATACGGTTGTCCTTCATAAAGAGGATTTTTTGAAGTTAGCTTAGGTTTACTGCAAATTGAAATAAATCGACCCGGAAAAAATCGAAAGCACCACTGAATTGCAAAACCAATAATTACTACAAAGTAAATACTTTGAAAGGAATAAGTTTATTAAGAAATTAACAGTACTAAAAAGCAAAAAAGTGCTAGTTTAACATGGTCCCAACATGAATGAGACAAAATAGTAAGAGTTTATAAAATAAAAAGGTTAAAACTGGCACTGGATGATGTTACTGAAAACTAGCGTCTTCTAACAGAGGTCACAACACCTACAAATAAGCGACCCCCGAATGAACAGTACATCTTTGGTCTAACAAAGTACACATCGTTTGTTTGACTCCTCGGTTCTGCTAAAAGCCCATCTCATATTCATGTCTGCTGCAGCCTACTCAAAGGTTCAGTCACGCCAAATTACAACACTAATAAGACAAACTTGATATCAAGACTAAGATCTGACAATATGACCTGGCATCTTAGAATATGTCCGTCCAATCAGATTTGTTAGTACTGTTGCATAGGAGTACTTACTGAAATACTACTCGCTTACAGGTGACGGTTTGAATTACTTCAGAAAGGGCCAGACTTATCTATGCCAGTAGGTAATTAGATCTGTGCAAATCTTCTTCTGCACAGGGTGAACACATACAGAACTTGCATCCGAAGTTTACACATGTACGATGTACTTAAATAGCAGTTTAAAATCTTGATTCCCTCGCTAAGGGAAGTGGTCGAATTGCACAAGAGTACCATACAAACACACGGTCCTCTGTCCCAGCGAAACATGGAGGCGCACGATGACCTTAAAATGTCCCCCTTACTCTCCTCTTTTTCCAGTTCCTCAAAGTTCTCTATAAACTGCAATGTTTCGGACGTTACTCCTTTTTTAAAATTCTACAACGATAACATGGTGGCTTTAGCGGACATACACGAATCCATAAAGAAACTGTCTTCAAAATACACTCTCGAAGTCCGCCTTTCCCCCTTCGAAAGTCCCGTGTGCTCGAACGGCTTCCCCCAGACAATTTTAAATGTCAATCCGTGTATGTAGTGCGGAGTGTTTGCTGTCGTGATCCCAGTATGAACAGTGCATCATTGACAGCTCGGCGGGTTGACGGGAGCAGGCAAACTGGAGGCCCGCTCCGTTGCTAGAAGACACCGGAGGAGGAGCCGCCGTGGCCGGGCTTAGTTGCTGAGGATGGTGGGCGTGCGGATGGTGGTGATGGCTCATACCGTTGTAGGAGTTTACCATGCTGGGAAGGGCCATGGTCTGCACCCGGGAGTATGGATTGTAGGATGTGGGAGCTGACAGTCCTTTTACATTGACGGGACTCACATTGCCACTTGCCATCTGACAAGACGTGTAGGGCATTGGTGCCGGGGGCTGGCCAAGCGACCAGGAGTTATTCATGAAGCTGGACTGCAGATACTTCGGTGGTGAAAGGTAGCCGTATCCGTCCCCGCCGAAGAGCGATTTCCCCGGCTGGAAGTGGGTCGGCGGGGGTCTGAAAGGCCGCTTCATCCTCCGCCTTCTCCTGTAGTTCCCTTTCTCAAACATGTCCTCGCACGCTGGATCCAGTGTCCAGTAATTTCCCTTCCGTTCGCCCCCGCCTTCCCGCGGCACCTTGATGAAGCACTCGTTGAGGCTCAGATTGTGGCGGATGCTGTTCTGCCAGCCTTTCTTGTTTTTCTCGTAAAAAGGGAACTTAGAAATTATGTACTGATATATGCCGGACAGCGTTAGCCTTTTCTCCGAGCTCTCGCGGATAGCCATGGCAATAAGCGCAACATAGGAGTAAGGGGGTTTCTGAGTCGGGTCTGTCTTCTCCGAATTCTTCTCCTGGATCGACTCCTCTTTGGATCGATCTTTCTCCTTGGCTGTGTTGGTATCGTGGACCATTAGAGCCATTGCGTCATCTTCGGGGTTTTGGTAAGTGGCCATCATTACGCACACGAAAAAAAAAACAATACGAAAGAAAGAAAAAATAAGAGGTGATAATAATCGATAGAAAAAAATCAACGATAAAAGCAATATGTCCTTTCGCACTTCGTCTTGAATGTCTTCTTGGATATTTCTATTGCAGCTCCTTATGCCTCGTTCACGACGTCTGCGGTATTTAGCACCAAAACCTTTATGCCATAAAGCAGTGAGTTCGTTTTCTTTCCGAAGAGTTTGTTTCTGTTACAACCACAGCCCAGGTTGTGGTTATGTCCCTCTGCAAGTCCTGCCTTTTCTCCCTTTCGGGAGCCGAATGCCCCTCCACCGCGCTTTCTCATGTATCCACTGATGATGTATTGCTTTCTGATTTGCATGGCGCTGCTTGTTCCGCTTCCGTCATTTTTTCTCTTTACTCCGGGGCAGCCAGTCTATCCCGCACTTCAGATGATCGAAATTAGCAAGATTATTACCGTTATTATGCATGAGCCGTGAAATAACATACGAGGCTTTTGAGGGGAGGAGGCAAATGTCAGATAAAATTATTTATTTTTGATTAGAAACTCGACAAGGATACTGTTTATAGTGAGAGCAAGTAAACGATAACGTCTTAGGCTGTTCCATTTGCTGAAATTACACGCCTAACTTTTGGATTTTTTTTAGAACATTTATATCTGTATGACTGTTCTTCGTTTACCGTCAAGACATAATAATTAATAAGCCCTGTTGTAACTTATTAATTAAAATTATAAGGAAATGCGTGACATACTATCTGTTGTTAACTGAAGTAGATGTATTATTTTTAAACACAAGTCTTTAAAGAGTCGGCTTCTGCCTTATGTTATTATCACACAATGATTGCACTTAAACTTTTTAATTAACTGATTTTAAATATTCTTCACGCGGCCCTTTTCATTGTGAAACATTATTTCTTTTAAAGACCTTTCTCTGAACCTCCTTTGCGACTTATTATGAGCAGCTCATGCTTCGCGTTATGGGGGAGGTCGATAGAAAGACTATACATTTCACTGACCACCCATGCGGGTCTGGACAGCCCTTCTGTAGAAACAGTTTTGCGTACCGTGAGCCAGCGCAGGTGTAGCACCATTGTCCCGTTTGTCATCGCTTCCTCAAAGGCTCGCAGTCCTGGCCTCCGTTCACCAGCGCCCAGCAGCCGCCCAGAAGCGGGATTCCGAAAAGACTTATTCTCAGATCAGCCAGCCCGACGAAGGAGAAACAAGCTGTGCGTGTCCCCTAAACCCAAAGCCTGTCGCTCATAACGCAGGCGAACGGTATACGGCACCTTCGCTCGGAGACTCCACGACTTAATAAATTAGGATCTCTTCTATATGCGTGGTACGTTGCACTTTCTATTTTGAGTTAGTTCTAATTACATAAACGGATAAGAAATCGCAAGGAAAAACTAAATATCGATACAAATTCTAGAAATGTAGCATGCGTTTGTAATTGTTACCAATTTTTAACTTGCGAAAAATCAAAGTGAAATATTGTAGCCAGCCTACACATTTCCAAGACCGCATTAATAGTGAAACTCTTCATTTTCATTAAGAATATTTTTTACAAATTATATTTTTAAATCCATTCTGATATTCGTTTTGACATCTAAAACACATTTGCTTAAAAATTAATAACTTTGTGCAACAGTTTTTTTTTCTCTGCGCCGGGCGTTGGTACGTATTGAAGAAGTTGAAGTTTACAAGTGAATGGCAGACATAACAAAAGCTTTGTCAAGTTTGACTGATATTGCTGCTTTCTTAACGGCACCTCGTGTTTGTAATACATGTTTAGTCTTCCCCTGTGTCCTTTCGAGAGTCTTCGGCTCTCTTGCGTTGGGGATCGAAGGCACAATGCCGCAGAAGACAAACAGAATATACAATCAGCGGTCACCAGTGTGTATGAACAGTGAAACCACCATAAATTGTTGCCCATCGATCAATCGCAGTACACGACATACTATATATATATTTAGGATACATACACTGATTTCTTTTTTGCGGTTTAACTGATTTTTTATTCGACCTTCTGATATAATTGCAGGGCTGCGCCAACATTAAATTAGTAATAAATACATTTGTACACTGCTGTAGTCATATTAGTAAAATAATAATAATAATAATAATAATAATAATAGTACAAAGGATACATTTATTATTTGCACTATAACTGGTTTATTCAAGGGCGTGTTCACAGTCCGCGCTTAAAACACCGCAAATATCATGCACATTTTCACTCCACTGTTTCACAAACTGTTGTCGTTTAACTACATGCAAGAGACTCGATTTCAGTATGATGACATGTATATGAAACCAAAATGATAACTTTTTTATCCAACACACAATTTCTATAACCTGAACAAATACGCGTAATTTTCTCAGCGTATTTCCTTGCAAAAACGTAACATTTTTTTTGAACCACTTCAACTACTATTTCATAGCATTTGTTTGTTTCCATCTGACTCCGTGATTTCCATTGACTTTAAAGCCCACTGGATAATAAGAGGATGGATGAAACGGGAGGTGACTTCGCTCACCTGGCCGCGGCATCTGGGCCAGATTGACTTCGTAACGTCACGACAAGCAGTAAATAAACACGTTAAGCATGTCAAAGCGAGCGGGACGCGAGCGTGAAACCCGAACTCATCTTGCATTAGTGTCTTCAAGGAATGTTAATTGCTTGTCGTTTGCTTTCTTTGCGACGAAAACAAACGCTTTTTTAAATGGGATAGCTCCAAAATGAAAAGCTTGCAAGGAGAATTTAAATGGATATAAGAATATGAAATGAATGGCATTTATCTGTAATTGCTTTCTTAAAAACTAAATTCTAAATTAACTTATTATCTGGAATAATGCATTTCTACAAACAAGAATACATTACAAATAGATATATGTCAGTTTTACGACTAGACTTATTATTTCAACAATTATGACATCGATAACATGCATAAACACCTGATAATGTAAATGCTTATCTCAATTATAACACGTTATTGTTTAATACTAGTTTAATTTAGCAAAGAATATGCTGAGTATTATACTGGTCTCGCATCACTGTCAGAAGAGAAGCAACCGACTGTAAAAAAATGTCATGACATTGTGTGTTTACCGGAACAGACTCTGGGCTGAACAAAAACAACAAAACAGCACAAAAATCAGTGGATCCTTTTGGTTTTAACTCTCTCCATTCACACGCAATAAAACAAATTATAATTTTATGTAGGTCCATTTGCGCATCTAAACTAGTAAAAATGAAAGACAGAAAGTTTCTTTAATTTTGATAAAATATTACAGTTAGTAGTATTAAATATTATTAGATTGCGCATCATTCAAAACGCATGTTATGCTCACATTTAGAATCGCTCAGTTCTGATTTTTTTTTAAATTTCACTCAAGGTTTGCCATAATTTACAATAAAAATCTAAGTAATCAATGGGCCGTAACTGTAAAAGAAAACGTAATTTACAGAATTTAATTGAGGTGACAGGAGAACATGGCAGAGAAATGCTTCATATGGATTCATTGTTAAAATTTTTCCATGATTCACAGCTCGTGCGCGCATATTCACTCCAGCCGCAAATTGACGCCCCAAAACCGCAATACACATCCACTTCCCGCAAGTTTATTTTAGATTTTGAGAAAAAACATATAGTACTAAAAGACAATTTCTTACATTACAAAACGCTCACACTAGACAGACGATGTGCGATGTGCTGAAATATGGGAGGTTTTGAGATATATACTGCATAAACGTTCTGACGAAAGGTATTTCAAATATAGACCTATATGAAAAATATTCATTTTTAACGTGTGCTGCTGATTAAAAGTTAAGCCTTAAGTATTCAGAAAATGAATAATGTATAGGCTAACAGTAAAATCGCCCTAGTAGCAAGAATATGTATGCGGTTTTGCACATAAAATATTAGTGGCTACCAAAACTACATTTGATATTCGTTGCCCTAAACTCGACTATGGTATGGTGTATTCATGCGATTCAAATGTCACTTTTTCAGTAAGCGTGGAAGTCCAAATAATATCACAGATAACGATGCAGCACACGAGCAGTGACACTTCTTGGTATTAACGACTAAATGATATAAATGATGATAGTAACAGCAGTCATTAGGCGAAGTGTGTGTGTGTGTGTGTGTGTGTGTGTATGCGCGCTCGCGCGGGCGTACCATGACATAGCCCGCATGTAAATAATAAAGCGAACATGGCTCTCTAACTGGACCTCAGCTCTAATGGATTTTGAAAGATTTAAATTCCTGTCTTTACAGACTTCCTGGCCTCAGTTTGAAACGAGGATGTTTATCGTTTGGAGTACGGCAGGAATGCGGAGGAATAAACCCGTCAGGTCAGGGCAAGGAACTGAAACCGGCGAGTGGCAAAGCCGCACTAGGTATACTTTAGCAATCGAGGTGATGCTTCACTAAGTGACGGCTCAATGATAAAAAAATATTTGAAAAAATTAACGACTCTTTCTGACAAATAACAGCATCAATAATAATACCGTAATCATTGTCACATTGATTTAGTCTATTATCTCCTAAATTTAAACATAGCGCTCATGCGAGCCTGTATATATATCGATCAAGAAACATTAGTTATAAGTAGGCCCAATAAATGCGTTATACTCAGTTAGTTATAATTTCTCCAAAAACGTGTGGCTATTTGTACATTCATATTTCATTCACTGGTGACCCCAAAGCGGAAATATCGTAGCCTTAGTTCAAGCATTAATTGAAATTCTCAGAAGATTATACACAGTCTGAATTTTATAAATAGAATGCTAAATTCTGTGCAGTGTAATGATGACGTATAAGCGGCCAGCGAGCGCGAAGAAGTATTTGCATTATTTAACATTTTCATATTTTTAATCAGATTCATAAATAAATATATTATAATAAATCGATAATCAAAGTGGAGTATTTCGAGGTGGGGGCGCCGGGGGGAGGTCGTGGTGAAGTGAATCGGAAACGAAAGTGGCGTATCGCTATTATATCACAAATAAGCGGCGATCAAGAGGCCGACAACTGCTCCGACAAGGAGGAACGTTGTTTCGAGCCCCCAACCGCTAAAAGTCACGTAATACTATGACTTTAAGACGAAAAATGTAAGGATACGTGTTTAGAAAAAAATACACACAGGTACAGATTTACAGGCGGAGACGGTGCTTTCCCCATACTCCGGTTTTAGCCGACTGCTGTATGAGCAGCTTGAGAAGCGCAGAGCCAGTTTCTCCTTGATCTCACTGAATTTTCAGGTTCATCTGCATGTCAGCAGTGCAGTATGGATGTGGCACAAAGGGATCTGTCAAAATACAGCCCCCCCTGAATGGCCCTTTATGTCCAAAGCGAGGTTACAGAGAGGATGTACCCTCAGCCCTCATGCCGCCGCTCCACAAATGCTCTCCTTCCAGAAAAGAAGAGAGAAAGACTGTGAAAATAAACCAGGCTCACCCCTAACCCACACAGATAAGGCCCCGCGAACATCAGTAGGCTCCTCGCTGAAGCCCCCCCCCCACACAAACTTTTCTGCCACCCCATCGCAGGAAGTGCCCCAGCACACCTGACCTTCCCTCACTAACCACCACCCCCACCCCCCAGTCCCTCCTCGGAGTTGAACATTGTCTAAAATTAAAAACGCCGGCTAGGGTTGGGGGAGGTGTTCCTTCTGTATTGCACCCCCCTCCGGAAAGCCTGAGCGCGCATTTTCATCCCGTCCAAAGCTGGCTTATCGCACAGAGGAAACCTATGGGAAGCTGTAGCCGTTCCATGTACTGCTCCCTGTCACATAATTAAAATACATCACAGCAACCCACGAGGGTCCTGGACAGGGCGGCCGGCATAACGAGGTAACAATGGCTCGTTATGGAGCAGCGCTGGCCTCCATAGGCCGAGTTCATCAGCTCTGCCTCCGTTTCTCGGCGCGAAACAATACACGATCTAACAGTTTGGTGCGGAAAATAGGAAAGAAAAAATGTTCCTGGTAACCTCTGCTGGATGGTGAATTATGGGAGCGTCCTGCCAAAAAAGACTTGCTGTGGTTTGATTCCCGGCCAAGTCTGAAATGCTTCACAGCAACTGTATGGGAAGAAGCAGCAGCGCGCCATACTTCAGTGGAGATCCCAGCTCTGCTTCGACAAGACACATGTCATGAAGAAATATTTAATAACTCTAAACGCTCCCTAGAACACTTGTAGAAATGTGTCCCGGCTTTTTCTCTGCCCTCAGCGTTCGGAAAAGGATTACATTTCCAGGAAATCAAAACAAGTCAATTTGTTAAAAGTTATTACTGAGCCTGCCTACTTACCCGCCCAAACAAACATCTTTGTCAAAGGACAGTCTGCCAGCGGATCAAAGACGGGCTCTGACAGTGATTTTGTGCAAACACTTAAATGTACATAAACACTCACACACGCAACCCCTTTGTGTGTACCTGTTTACTATCAACCCGTAGTGGGGTAGGTTTCTATAGCGCTTCATGCTAGCACAGAGTAAAACACTTCAGTTGCAGGACTTTGTGTTGTGTGCAAAACTGGTCATTCTGCATTTTTTAAGAAAAAGAAAACGTTGCGGCATTAAAACATCACATGTTTTTCGGATTCGCGTTCCATCCCTATACTTTAAAAATCACTTTATACAATTTCTAATTGTAATTGATGGCAAATTGGAATGCCATTACGCCTTGTAGGATTTCAGTAAGCCATCTTCTGTTAAAAAGAAAAAAACCTCAATCCACATGAGAAACATTACATCCCAGCGGAGCTAAGCGGCAGAGAATGTAAACAGAGTCACTTAGCGAAAACTTTCATCCAGCGACTCTCTGTGATATAAGCTCTGCGCTGGAGCCATTTACACAGATGAAGATCCCACCGCACGTGGACAGGCGCGTCGCAGGGCAGTATAACAGAAAGACCCGCCACACGGCTTACCCTACTTCCCACTAAATGGTCTAACGGGAGGTGCGCGCCCTACGTTAAGTATCCAAGCTAACTGTGTTTGACTAATTAAAATTCCACCAGGTTCTGTATAGGGAATGAGTACTTGGTATCAACACCTCACTCATCAGGACTGTGGGCTCTGGGGAACTCACAGTTCATAATTTGGCGTTAGTGGCATGCCCCGCCCCCCAGGGAGTGACATTCCAGGGTCAAGGTCTCACGGTGTGGCAGCCAGAGGTGTGACCACATCGGTCCGAGGGAGTGGGGTTGAACCACACTAACCCGGGACTGGAAGGATGCGGGCAGCGTGCTCGTATTACTGGGAAATGAATGACAGACCCTTTCCATATAACTGGGCATCTGAAGGAGAAGAACTTGAATGGAGCTGGAAGGAGGGGAAGGACTAGCTGGATGGAGAGAGTACAGGGACGAGGGTACAGAGAAAGTGCAGGAGAGAAGGAGGAGTGGAGAGGAAGGATGAGTTGGGGAACAGGGTTACTGAGAAAGTGAGAGAGAGGAGGGGAGGGAAGGGGAGAGCTGGGGGACAGTGGTACAGAGAAAGTGAGGGAGAGAAGCAGGAGAGGAGGGAAGGGGGGTACAGAGAAAGTAAGGGATAGAAGGAGGAGAAGATAGGAGAGGAACGTTTGGGGACGGGGATACAGAAAAATCGGGGGGGAGAAGGGGGCAGGGGTATAACAAAAGCAAGGGAGAGAATGAGGAGGGGAGGGGGGAATTGGGGTACAGCGAAAGCGCAGGAGAGAAGAAGGACAGAAGGGGAGAGGAAGGAAGAATTGGGGACAGGGGCACAGAGAAAGTGAGGGAGAGAAAGAGGAGAGGAGGGGAGAGCTCGGCCAAGTATCCCTATATGTTCTCCAAATCTCACACCTCCCTCTCCCCTGGAAGCTCACATCTCCTCCATCTCCCCTGGAAGTTCACACCTATTCCATCTCCCCTGGAAGCTCACATCTCTGTCTCTCCTGGAAGCTCACATCTCCGTCTCCCCTGGAAGCTCACACATCTGTCTCTCCTGGAAGTGCACATTCGGCACCCCATGACTGGCTGGCCTAACGGAAGGGCTTTTGTGAAGGTTGTTCAGTGATGCTGCGCTTCAGGGTGAGAACCAAACTGATGTTCCAGCCTGTCCCAGAACCTCAAATGATCACAGGTTTCTTTCCCTGGATTTTGCTGTAACAGGATACATGGCGGGTATTAATGATACAGATAATATGAAATAGTTCCTGTAACTTCAATATATTCTCACCTGTAATTTCCCATGAAGCAGATGATGTACTGAAATTTGGAGAAGGGTCTGTCTCCAGGAGGGGGGTGACTTGTAACAGGAGGCATGTATGGTACTTCTGAATCACATGGTGATCAAATATCACACGGTGATGAAATATCACACATGTCTTCCAAGCCTTAGCCTTCTGTAGACATGTTAATAACATATATAAATATATGTAAATAACTATTTATGTAGCTTGTTCATTAGCCTATTATGTAACCTAAATATTTGTAATTTCGATTTCATTGGATAAAATCTACTGGTTAAAGCCTAGTATATTTATCAATGTTTGTCCTCATTTCATTTATTGATTGAGTGTTCAGTTGATGTTAAACTTCACTATTTCATATCGTGTAGACTTATCCAATCATCGTAGCATGTGTGGTAGGGTGACATTGCTATGGAGTTAGTGTGTCTTGTGGTAGGCCTAACTCATTCTGGATTTATCTTGTAGTCTTGTCGGCTGCAGATGGATATTATTGGACATTTGAGCAAACATTTATAAATGTTCAGAAGATGTTTTCCATGTGAATAACTTAAGCTTGATTGAAATCAAAGTTGAATTTGCTTATGGATGAAATGGATGGTGCCTCCACTGCTGTGGAGGTTTCTCCTGCAGTCCAAAGACATGCATATAGACTGACTGCTGTGGAGGTTTCTCCTGCAGTCCAAAGACATGCATATAGACTGACTGCTGTGGATGTTTCTCCTGCAGTCCAAAGACATGCATATAGACTGACTGCTGTGGAGGTTTCTCCTGCAGTCCAAAGACATGCATATAGACTGACTGGTGTGGAGGTTTCTCCTGCAGTCCAAAGACGTGCATATAGACTGACTGGCATATCTAGGGTGCCTAACTGAGGGCAAGTGACGGACTGGCATCCTATCCAGGGTGTATCCTGCCTAGTGCTCTGTGAAACCTGAGATAGGCTGCCCCCCCACCCCCCCACACATAAATGGTTAGATAGTAGGATGGATAGAAGAACTGGTCAGTCAATAACCAGCCATTTTAAGTTTAAATAGGTGAATCTGAATGATCAATCTTCATCAGCTACAGAGGAGATCTGGGATCGTCTCAGTGACCGGTATGACTTTCTGATATGTCTTTGCCCATTTCCATGGATAAAAAGACTGCAGGGTGACCGGCCGCTGATCTTAGAGCAGTAATGCTGCAGGGCGGCTCTTCCTGTTCAGGTCACACTGCCTCACACACACACACACACACACACACACACACACACACACACACACACACACACACACACACACACCGCTGGGTGACTGAAGGGGCTCCCAGCACGCCATCCTGCCACCGCACAATGGAGCAGACTGCATACGGGTGCCTGTGAATCGAAAATCGAAGACAGAGGAGATGTTATCAGACCGGGGGCTGAAAAGATAGCCGTGCAGGCAGCGTCGATGTGTGGCCCCCGCCTGCACAGCTGTTCCTCTGTAACCCCCCCCACCACTCCTCCTGCACCCCCCACCCACAGCCCCACATTGATCTGCTTGTTTTCTTTCGTTTATAATTTACAGCTCGGACTTGCGAGTGACACTTAGCTCATTAGAGCCTTTTATACACCTCAAACACCTGTGACTCGGTAGCGTTAGCGCTACCTGCTAACGGCTGCGCTCCTCCTGCTCCTGACGCTCGCCAGAGCATGCTGGGTACTTGAAGGGCACCTGTAACTGCCCCGACCTGAAGCACAGCCTTGTCTACTATTGAGGGGGTTGGGTGAGAAAGAGAGTACTGATTGGGGGGTTAGAGTTGGAGGGGCAGAGCTGATTGGGTGGTTAGAGTTAGAGGGGGAGAGCTGATTGGGGGGTTCAGCTTCAATATGCCACAGATGACCGTCCTCAGTGCCACGCTGCCAGAAGTGGGTGAGTAGGTCCCACGCACAGCCGCGCACAGGATGGGACGGGCCGGACTGGGGACGGCAGGCGCAGGATGGATGAGGTGCGGACAGATCCACCCATGAGAGTGACTGGCTGCTGCCCCCAGAGGGATAG
>JAODKC010000039.1:18882390-18897080 GCA_026777985.1 Mormyrops attenuatus | reverse complement strand
GACCCAGCCAAGCTTCGTTGTCCCAGAATCCCTATTGTAGACCCCAACCCTGCTGGGCACAAATGGGTCTCTGACAAACCACCCCCAAACAATGCCTGCTAACCCAGCCTACCCCCCCCCCCCCCAAATAATGCAAAGACCTTAATGCTATCATCATTTCATCAAGAATCAATTATTTCAGGATATCACACTAATATTAATATCACATTAATACACTGCACCTCCATTACTGCACTTTGAGTCTCATAGCAATGCTTTGCAATACACACCATATGCTTTATATTATATAATTACATATATATATGTATATATATGACAGGGCTGCACGGTGGTGCAGTGGTTAGCACTGTTGCCACATACCTGTGGGAGTTGGGTTCGAGTCCCTCACCTAGGTACTATGTGTGGAGTTTCCATGTGTCATAGTGAGGTTACCTCTGGGGACTCCGGTTTCCCCCCCTATAGTCCAAAAACATGCTGAGGCTGATTGGAAGTACCAAATTACCTGTGTGGGGGAGGGGGGTGTTTGATGGGTTGGTGCCCCATAGGCTCTGGACCCCCGATGACCCAGAAGTGATTACAGAAAATGGATGGATATGTTTAGCCCTGATAAAACAGGTATATTTTGCACTTAGCAGCACCAGCATGAGTGCAGCCTTGAGGCTGTACCTGGTCCCGTCTCGTGTGTGTCTGACACTGCCGCTCACCTAAGCCAGCAGCACTAACAGCTCTCCTGCTCTTAGCATTCGCTTGTCATTCAGAACCACCACTAAGTGAGCATCTGAGGACCGCAAACAAGAGCCGGCTCTGGTAAACAGTCTAAGACAGTGTGTGTGTGAGAGAGAGGAGAAGAGAAACATTGTGCAGTTGCATTCTGGGATATTTACGGGTGGGCAGTGAGCTGATTCAGCTGCAGGGTATTGTCCCAGAAGACTCTCTTACAGTGAAAATATTATGATACATCTGCACTCATTTAGTACAGGCACCCACCAAACATGCTCCATGTTCTGAAAAAAGGAGGGAAAAATGACATGGGAGAGCTGGTACAGAGAGAAAGAGAGGGGGAGAGAGGAGATATGTTTTAGGCTGATTGACAACAGGACTTCTTACTGTGCAGATCTCGTTTTCACAAAATAAAGCTATTACAAAAACCTGTGATGGTGTGCCATCTGACTCTGTGACTCCCTGATCTATGGTTTCACTAGAACCAGATACACGGGGCTTTAAAAGTAGGGGCCCCGCCCATTCTGTCACGTGACTCTGCACGTCTGTCAGTCACGTGTGTTTTTCCCCATTCACCTTTTATTACTCTTGTCACCTCTTGTGAGGCCCTGAAGACTAAGCTGGTTTAGATTGAGCCCTGATTTCAGTGTAAAACCATATTTCTCCCCTCGCCACCCCCCGTTTTATTAAACATTAACGTATGAGAATCTAAACCGCTTTCGGATGGACTGAAGACCCAAAAAAAACGTTTTCAGACTGCCTGTCCACGCTACACAGGGGGTCCTTGCTGAATGCGACAAACACACAGAACTGGAAGATTGTTAGCATTTTAAAAGGTGCTTCATAATAAAATTATACACATCATTTCATGTGGTGAAACAGAATATGGAGGTCTGAAGAAGCCCATTCCCTTCACAGAGCTGTCAGGAGAGCCGCCGGAGCGGGCCCTGCCCCGCTCGTTATTTGTTCAGTATGTAGTACAAATTTGCTGATGTAGAGAGGTAGGGATTATTGCCCCGAACTATGGGCAACCCCGATACCTTATGGAGCTGGTTACGGAGCACCAGGTTCACCGCTGACAGACTCAATAAGCGAAGAAACTGCTCGCAGCCATCGGAGCCTCAACCCCGCGTTTAAAGCACGATCCTTATCGTAATTAATTCAATAAAGCAGTAATACGCAGCAAACCCGGGCCCTCGCAAAGGGGGGAAAAGCCCACAGATCTGGACGGGGATAAACTTACAGGCACTGCGATCTGCAGGCACCCTGCTGTAATCAGGAGCATGTCTGCGCCGCCGCAAATAAGGGGGCTTAATCACATTTGTTTAAGACTTTAAAAAGGCACTTGTGGGGTTTCTGTTAATAGCCTAATAACAATAAAAGACGAGAAAACTAAGCCAAGGTCAACACTGCGCGGACGTCGATTTTGATTATGAGAGACAATGCGGTACCATGTCACGGAGAGGCTGTAAATGCTACGTGTTAAAAGGTCCGCAAACAGTCCACAATGAGGTTCACAAACAGTCACCCGCGCAAATAAATGAGGTGTAATCAACTTAAACGTAATGGGGATGAGGCGTACAGTTATATATACCGATGAACAAATGCGTGTGACTGTGATCTTGGGAGTGTGGAATAAACCAGAGATTCCTTAAGAGTTTAATACCTGGATCTGGACAGTAAAACGCCATATTCAGTAGCATCTGATGAGGCGCATTTAGAAAGGGGATTCTGCAATGCCTCGTTTATCGTTATTGCTTAATATAGGCTAACATATTATGTTGTATAAATGATGTAGTAATGGGTTGCCACACACACACACACACACACACTTGTCAATTGCCTTGCGGCGATTGTGTGTGTGTATAGACAATTTTATATACAAAAAATTATATAAAATATATATAAAAGTTTATATATATATATTATAAACTTAATTGATCAAGTCCGTAGCCCCTTCTCCCTCTGTCTCTGACCACGCCGGGGTGTCTCAAAGCCCGGCTTAGGTACCGTCCAGCCACCTCCCCGTCCGCCGTGTTTCTAATTACAAACTCACACACATCCTCCCCCGCAGCGGCGCTAAATAAAACCGACACCGCTGGATAAGCCACCTTAAAACGCATCCTTTGTAATCCTATTCTTTCCATTTACCATCTATCAAAACGCACTATAGCTGCGTCAAAGTTCGAATACACAAGTCCCCATCTCAAAGTGTATTATTTGTAATAATATAAATATTATTTTTAGAAACACTGCTTATCACAACTGCGTAATAATTAGCCTAGGGTTTCCAGTGAGAGGGTAGAACACAAACTTTACTCCGGCAAGCACATTGATAAAATGAAAAAAATAAAATCAAATAAACTACATTTCCATCATTACTTTTACTGGGGTGTGTGAACCTTCCAGTTTGAGCTGTTAAGATGTCATTATTGGCGCAATAACCTGCGCATCGCCACACTGACCTACCGATTTGTTCCCTCAACCCCCTATAAAGTGACAAAAGCACCACCTGCGAAGTTACTGGGGTATAAACTTTGTAAATACGTCTGCCATCCAAGAAGAGTTGCTTTTAGGTTTAAACGGCATAATATAGACCTAACGATTGCATAGAAAACGCATTGCGCGATATGATCTTCACAAAAACAGAGATGCAAATAATCCTAGTCCACATGCAAAAACCGCCAGACAGCCCAGCGTCCAACGGACATCCGTCCTTTCGCCTTTGTTCCCACAGACGTGCGCTCATGTCGGGCAGAACCCGGGGACCAGGCGTTGGGGCTCCGACCATGAAGACCGGGGAAATTGGGTTAGGGTTAACGCACTTCTGGGGATGATCAGTGGAGAGCCGTGACAGGATTTCGGGAGGCCGGTCCGCCGGTAGTTAGCATAAAGCTGAATCTGGTGTTGGCATTTGACCGATCCACCAAAAAAAAAAAACACACCGCCAAACAGAGACTGCTTTAGCATAGTAGTAAAAAAAATAATTAAAAAAACGGCTTATTACTATTATTATTACCGGCAAAATGCGGCTTATATTAAAATTTGGACCTATTGACATTTTACGGTTTATGATACATTTGTCCATCATCACGATTAATTGGTATCGGAAACACACGCTTTTGCGAATAAGCGGCTTTCTTTGGCATTCGTGAATATAGCCTCCTGCCAGTCAATCGCGCGTGCCTCTGTGGTGGTGCTACATCACAATAGCAGCAAATTGTACTATTTTTATCAGTCTTGTAAACAGTAACATCGGATAGATGGGGGGAAATGTTTGTGGAAACGACTGTGTAAAAGAACATTTAAACTGAGCCGAGGGACCCAGCTAACCTCATCGGTGCTGGGGCTTTCAGCTGCGGCGCGCGGGGGGGGGTCTTTTTGAGGTTCTTCGGCCAGGATATTTGACCAACATTTGCACCCGCCCCCCTTCTCCAATCCCCCTCGGATTGATTAAATTGGATCAAGATGACACCAATAATTGGCTCAAGCTGCGGTCCATGCAGCTCTAGTGATCCATATCTAACTCCTTTGTTGCTCGCGTCCCTTGCCGCTCTGTGTTAGATTTGGGATGGTTTACCTTGGCCCCATCACAAGCATTTTAACACAATCCCCCCTGAAAACATAGGATTGGTGACATCATGAGATCGACGGAAAGGTTACATTTTTCACAGATGTCTGGACAATTATCAGCTTTCAGGTTTTATGGCATTTCGTTTAATTGTTCTATATGTTATCTGAGGTAGCACTACCGAGAAAATGTGGAAACGCTGTACTCTGAGGGGGAATTAGATATTCATGGAAAAATTCAGAGGCTGGAAAAGGAGAAAAATAGACTACTCTCAGAAATTTTATGGAAATTTCATAATATTTGCAAGGAAGATATCCTGCAGCAAGCTGCTACTTCTTAAAACGGCTATCTTTCTTAATTGCACTATTCTGAAACTTTTGTTTGTACATGTTTTCTAAACATCATATTAATGAATTATTCTGCTCCTTTTCCGGGTTCATTAGGATGTTTACGTTAGCAATAAACCGAAAGAAAATCATAATAAAGGTAGAAGAACGAGGGTGAAACGTCAACACGAAATTAATCAGAAATAATACACTTCTCCCATATTCCTGAGTGTTGCCCATAATTTAAGTCGCTAAATGGATTTGACATGTTTGTTTTGTTTCGACATTCCTGACTACTGGAATCTACTTTCCCCCTCAAAGTTTTCGACTTTCCCTACCGCTATGCCTAGTTTCACAAAGCAAACGCTATCGCTTGATTTGAATCAAATCCAGTTGGCAAAGCAAGGCTCAAATACATCAATGCTCAAACAATAACCACGAGCCTATCGACCAAAAAAATAAAAATTAAAAAAGTGTGTGAATCGTGTTATTTTCGTTCCTGTGGATGGAGAGGCTCGGTAAGCGGCTTGTTTATACTCAAATCCGGTAATGATCTACCTCGAAGCTCCTTTTTCATTTCCGATGCATTTAATTAACCTGTATATCATCTTAACGCGACTGCATGGGACAGAGAAAAACCGCAGGGATCGACTCATAAAACGAGAGGAGGCCATTCGGCCCATCAAGCTCGTTTGGGAAGAAGTTAACTAATAGCTCAGAGTTGTTAAAATCTTATCTAGCTGATAATCTGATACCGAAAATGTCCCGAGGAAGTACGACAGCCTTGGAGCTGCAGTCTCCCCCATTATCCAACGTGTTCCAGGCGGGCTGGAGTCACAGTCGCTATGATATCATGAAAGAAATGTTATAAACCCACGTTTAGAACAAAACGACACACATTGTTTTAACTCATTAAAGAGACAATCCGACAATGAAATGAAAATAAAATAGGCCTAACAACGCCCCTGCACATAATCATACATTGGCTCTGACCATCGCGCTCGCAGGTAACACACCACGTTTTCATTAAGTTGCTGTGACTTTGTGACGATGGAACGGCCACTTTTTAACGTCACCACAACGAATATGTCATGAATTGAGCCTTTACATCATTTAGCTTACTGTCACAAGTGTGAAACCGGCATTCTGCGCTCTCAGTAAACACCTGGTACTCACCAAAATGTGTCCGGTTCAAGAGGTCCCTCCATGGCCCGATCCTAAAGCCGGTGTTTATTTACATCAGGAAAACATTTAAAACCGGAGCCGTGCTGCTCTGTGCTGCGAGATTAGTCACGGTAACTCAGTGTGTGTGTAAGCTTTGCCCCGGGTTAAATCCCACACGGTGGCGTGCGACGGCAGACAGTCATGAACTGAAATAAATGTTTTTTAAACAAGTGTAACGTGACGAGGTCCATTAAAAAGCAGATATTTTACCGCAGTTACAGGAAACTTTCAAATATGTATCTGAAGAATAGTTTTTAATAATGGATGTTTTCTGCAGAACAGAAGAATTATTTCAGAAGAGACCACGAGGAAAAAAGAGGTGATGACAACAATGATAATTAGGGACAGTTGGCAAATTTCGGGACTTCACAGAAACATCTATGCTGCTCTAGAAAGGCGAAATACAGTGATTATGCTGACACTGAGAAAAAGGGTTTCAAAGTTTTTTTTTTCTTTCTTTTACTGTAAACCCATATGTGTAGTAGGTATTAAATGCTTGCCTATTTATTCCAAAACCAGTAGCTGATCTAAAATATATTGTCACAAGATAAAACACCCTAAGAGAATGAATTTTGGTTGTAACTCAATTTTGATAAAATATACAGTGTTTTACCTTTGTAGGGCTGTAGGTAAGATTTAAAATGCGAGTAATCTTTGTGCTGTTAGTCTGGCCGGCAGAGGGTGGTTCCTCGTGATTAATGGAAATGGACAGAGTGAAATAGACGTCAGATGACAGTGACAGAAAGGGACAGCCTCTGATTGGCACCATGTAACAGTACCTCAGTGTTAGTGCTGAGGGAGAGGATGCTGGGAGACCAAGGGTCACATTATTACCGTCCGCTATGAGTAAAACATGAAGCAGAGGCCTGGTCCTTCATAAACGCTGAGCATTTGGGTTTGGGGTGATTCTGTTACACTTAATGTAACCTGGGAACAGGCCTGACAGACAGCCGAGGTCACGCCAGTCGTTCGTGTAAACGCCTGTCAGAAAGTTCATCTCAGACTCATGTCGTAAGCGAGTCATTCGAGTCCTGTCGCCCGGGAGTGTGAGGGGCCGCCGGACTGGGAAAACGGGCCCTGGCAGGCTGTGAAGGAAAATCGCTGGCCGGGGCCATGATCCGTAAAAAGGAAAGTTATCTCCACGTGAAAAGTTCACAGCAGAGAAGGAAAACATTCTTGGTTTTGGGGCATCCTTGGATTTCATGCCAGGCAGGAATACGTGTCACGCACGGCCAGGATGCCAACTAGCTGCCCCGGGTTGCTCATGGCCCTCTTTTCCTCAGTCACATGACCTGGGTGTCTTCCCCCGATGGTCCTGTCCTGTTTATGGTTAGCTTTGCCGGGACTATGGCCGCATAATTATAGTGATATGTGTTACATTGTACTTAGGTGTGTGAACAGGAGCACTGTTAGCATTGAAGAACATCTGACCATGTGACCTGGGACATGCCCACTTCCCAGACTTAAATGTGCCGGACACATCAGTCACTGGACTCATATGCATGCATAAACAAAAAGCGTGTGCGTGTGTGGGGGGGGTCGCCTTCTGCTTTAAGGCACGAGCCGTCAGCCAATCACATGCTCAGGGCCGGGCACAAAGCACCGCAGCAGCATAGTTCTGTGGAAACGGGCCGGCCTTATCCTTAGGGGGAAGATCACAAGAAGCGGCCAGTTAGCTCCCAGTTCCTTGATGCTGCCACGCTCCGGAACATTCCACTTGCATCTGGGTGCCCACTGGGACACAAGGGGGCTCAAAGCAGAGCAGAAACGCCCCACCAAACTTCAGTTGCTGCTAGAGCAACTGACTCTTCTGCGGGGCTGAATGGGCCCCACCCCCAAGGATGATCAGGCCGAGGAGGAGCGGTGGCATCACCCTGCTCCAAACTCAATTGCCAGAGTGGCTGTGGGGGGGTATCCTTCTGGGTGGGCGTGACGCTGACATGCGTTTGCAGCTCATATGTGCCAACACTTGCATGCAGGCACGCACACGCACACACACACACACACACACACACACACACACACACACACACGCACGTGTGGCAGCACTCCGAAGATCAGGCCCCTGCCGCAAGAAGAGCGCAGTCCATCCCGCTATGGTAATTCGAGAACAAAGGAGCCGTTTGGGAGGAAAGCAGCAACACGCTAAGTAAATGCAGCTGATGTTGCATCATACTTCAAACATTCCTCAAATTAACAATAAGTCAAGGGGCGGCCTGCAGGGGGAGGCAGCGAGGGAGGGGGAGCCGCCCCCCCTGATAAAGGGCTTAGCCTGGCACCCTGACAGCACCGCTCTCCCGCCTGAGAGAAACACCATCGGGCCGCGACCCCCGGGCAAGATGGTGGTGGCGGGGGGCGGGGAATCGCAGAAAGCGACCCCCAACAGAGACTCCTTTGGGACACGTGCTGTGCGGCCTGCCTCCGGAGAGAGGAAAATGCTCCAAGATGGAATATTTTATTGGGATAAAACAACATTCCCCACGGGCAGGATGCAGGGCTATGGTGATCGGCCCGTCTCCGCAATGGCTGTTTTACCAGCCGCCTTGAACGGACTGGGGTCCTGTGAATGTGTGTGCTAGCCTGTTAGTATGAGGGCCATTATCTCCTAGGGGCCAAATCCATGTAGGGGCCACCACCACGTAGGGACTAACTGTAGGGACCAAAACACCATAGTGGCCGACTTCATGTACAGGCCAAAGCTGCATACGGGCCAAGACCATGCAGGGGCCACCACCTCATAGGGGCCAATACCACATATGGGCCAGCACTGCATGGGGGCCAACACAAAGCAGGGACCATCATTGCAAAGGAGAACCACCACACTAGGGCCAACACAAGGTATGGGCCAAAGTTATGTAGGGGCCACCACCATGTAGGGGCCACCACCATGTAGGGGCCAACACTGCATTGGGGCCAAAAACATGTGGGGGCCACCATCGTGTAGGGGCTGGCTTACAGACTATGGGAAATCCTAGTTTGAGCCCTAACCTACACTGGTGGGGGGGGGATGTTTACGCCTTGATGGGCCAGATAGAGAGAGACGGACAGGGCAGAGAGGAGGGGGAGAGCGAGAGAGTGAGATATGAAGGAAGAGAGATAAGGGTGCTATGGGGGGGGTGATCAGCAGATCCTGCATGAGTCACATACTGCTACTTGTATAGACAACAAATTCTAAAATAAGAGATGTGTCATGGAGCGTGTGTGAGCAAAGAGTCTGGTGATCATTTCTCTTAGCTTTGGAAAAGGCAGAGGGGGGTAAACTGCATCTCAGGGATATTTCAGAGTAAAAAGGAAAGAGAGAAATATGGTTTTCAGATATGAATTTGTTGTTGTTTTAGGGTTCAGTCTGAAGCTGAAGCTCTATATTTTCTCACCAGTGCGGATGGCGCAGATGTTCTCAGCCAGCTGCTAGAATGTTATTCCTCCACATGAAAGGCCACGAGCGGCTGCCCTGGCCTGGTCACATGACCTGGTCACATGATCGCGCCCCGGCACCGACGTCTGCTCATGGAACCAAGCCGCGTTGTGCAGATGTTGAGGCGCGAGGGTACCGAACACGCGCACTCATGTGTGCAAACACGCACAGAAAGACAGACAAACAGACGCACATACACATACATCATACACACCATCTCCAGTCCACAGCCTTCTGGTTTGGCAGGTTTTAAGCAAATGCTTCTGTTTCTTTTCAAATAACACTTTAATAAGGTTCTCGCCTTGGTGTTCAGGAGCAGCCCTTCAGGAACATGCACCGTGAGCCTGACTGTAACATGAATGACACACGGAGAATCCACATGCATATTAAAGATCACTGAAAGTCAGTGAAAGTAATTAGGCTAATTATAACTGGGCAGCAAATGTGTCCAGACTCCAGGGACAGATGTGTTTGATAACGTTCAGCTTATCTGCTAAATTAACATGAAGGTACAGCACAGGCCATGGATCCCAGGAGCAGCGGCGGAAACTGGATCTGCCGGCCAGCGAGGGGGGGAGCCCGAAGGACAATGCAGCCGGGGCTGGGCTCATCTTACTGCTGCAGCTGGCCGCTCGGCACGCAGTGGGGGCTGGGGGTGGTGTGGGGGCTGCTCAGCGGCCAGCCTGCATATGCCCCTCTCCATGTATTCTGGCTGTGGAGATTCACCTTGGGACACCTGACCAAAGACATGACCCCTCTAGTGTCTGACTTGTGTAAAGACACCCAGGGAAGGCAGTTCCATCGACTGTGCAAAAACTTTTGTAGGTAGTGAAGATAAGTGGCCATTTTCCCCATGTATTCAGGGATTTTAAATGCATACTGGTCATGGAAGAAATAAGGTCTCCAAACTATCAGTGACTGGAAGGGATTACTGTGAGCGTCCAATCACTTCCCAGAACAGAGAAGCCAGCAGGAAATGGGTTAAAGGGCCGTCGACAGTATGCAGTAGCCCTGCCCATGTGAACATCGAGCCCCCCGCCCCGAGTCTGTACCCCAGCTTATGTAGCCAGCCTCCTCTGATGGGAAAACGTACATGGTGACTCACAGGCTTCAAGGTCTCAGCTGAGGCTGCGATATGGAGATTGCACATTTCCCATGATGCATCTGTCAGCAGTGTCTGAAAGCAGATGCAAGGAACAAGCTTTACATAAAACTCGATATATAAGGTGGGCCGCTGCAAACTCAGATAGTTAATGGTAGTCTCTGACCCGAGTCCTTTTCCTAAAAAAAACGTATATCCAGAACACAATCATTTTCCCTGACCAGCGAGTGGGTGTCCTGGGAAGGTGCGGAGATCACCCGGCATCTCATCTGCCCGGCCTGATGACTCTCCGCTCAGACGCTGTTGATAAAGCCCAATGCGGCTGCGGACGTCATGTTCCCGCTTATCGTGGGTCACGTGAACCTGTCCCAGCTCTCCTTGGCCTGTGACGGCTAAGCTGTCCACGGTGACTCCTGGGGCCTCTCCCATCTGGTCCTGTGCCGTTTTACATCGTGCTGCTTCCGAATATCCGGAAGGAGAAGATCCTGAAGAGCTCTCGTCCCTGCAAACAGATGCAGGCACTCCCCCGGCCACGACATCCTGCCAGGCCGCAATCTTGCGGGGCGCGTCCAACCCCGGCGCCTCTCGGCATGCAAGGATGGGATGCCGATTCATTACCGTCCCGCTGATTGCGATTCGCAGCTGGGAATGCGGCACTGAGCGCGCAAGCAGGCAGGCGGCTCAGGGAACGAGCGGCACTAAAATTAGCAGTCAGTTCAATCAACAGGGCAATTTGGCGGTGCGGAGTGGGGGGGTGCGGCTAATGCAAGCTATCGGAGGCCCAGCCCTCGGGATTTCCTGCCCAAAGTGTTCCTGTGGGAGACTCTATCCTAATTACTGTCACCGTCGGGGGAGTTGGGGGGGCCTCACATATCGTTCTCCGTCTTTTTTCCTTCTTCCGCCTACAGGATCCATGAAGAAGCACGCAAGCTGCACATCCCACCCCAAATGCGAGTCCCGACCCCCTAAAGGGCGATCCGTGGTTACGGCGCAATACGGCGAGACCTTTCCTTCAGAGGCCAGGCCCCCAGGGTGGCGTTACGGGGTGAGTGGCCGTGGTGGCCTCGCTGCGGGGCCAAGTTCGAAGGTGATGTCGTTATCGCTCGCAGCGGAGCGTGTGCGTGAGTGTCTGGGCTTGGAATCTGGTGAACATGAACAGATGTGGCTGTGTTTGGTGCAGGAAGAAAAGGTGAAGCAGGAGGCTCGGATTACGGGGGGGGCGGGGGGCAGCGGTGAACGCCTTGACCCAGGCAGAGCACCTCAACCTCCACCTCCTCCTCCATCTCCGTCCCCTCCCCCCACCCCCACCCACTCTACCGGCCGGTGGCACTTCTCTCACTCTTTAATCTCGCCGCCGGTGGGAGACAAGGCTGTATCTGCTCCCCCCCCAGCTGGCGGGGAGACTCTGCCGCTATGTCACCGTGCCCTGCCGGCCCCTCCCTGTCCACACTACTCCGAGAGGAGGAAGAAAAGAATGGGGGAAGAGAAAAGCGCAGTCCTTGAGGCAGTGCCCCCCCGTCTTCACCTCTCCTTGAACCCACTCTCTCATGTTCACCATGCACACGCACCTAAGTAAATAAGCACTAGCATGGCACTGCGTGGCCTTAGCGTGTGCGTGCTGGGCTCAGATTTCCATGCCCCCCAGTACCGGCCCAACTCGGGGGTGGGGGGCAGAGACTGCACATAGTGTTGCCAGCTTGTTTTTAAACATACAGTAAATGATTTTGACAGAATATGACAGATATGTGAGGATCTGATCATCTCATTAGTGGGGTGAGTATGCATTTCCCAGGATGCAACATTCATAGGACAGAAACACTTTCTTCACTCAGGAAAGTCGTCCCGTTTAAATTACAGGCCCGTGCGAAGTGTTCAGGAATGGAGGGAGCAGGTGAAACTTGTTTATAAATAGTGTGAGATTTCAGGACACAAACGAAAGCGGTTCGGAAAACAAGGCGGACCCCCCCCGCCAACATGCACGAGGCTCCACCCTCACACCGCAGCGGCCTAAGACCAATCAGGTGTGGAATTTGGTGAGGTGCTTATCATGGCTAACGAGGTGAGGATGGAGTGTCGGCAGCGGCATCAGCTCCAGATGCACGCAGCTGTTGGGGGTGAAAAACCTAATCCTGAGACCACTAAGCAAACAGCTTGTTTTCCCAGAGAGAGACACAGAGAGAGAGAGAGAGAGGCAGGTAAGAAGAATGGCACAGGCAGGGCTGTTCACGTGGCTATAGAGTGTTAAGGCTGACTTACACTTCTGAATAGAATCTACGCCATTGGTGGCCATGTAGCTACACAACTTAGGCCGTAGCCTGAAGCCTGTAGTTACAGTTCTGGCAAGGTGTGCATCAGGATACGGTGTAGCCGCGTAGGGAATGATCGGAGGGACAGTGGAAGAGCGCTGACAGCAGAGCAGAACTCACGAACTGGATCAGCCCTCGCGTGAGGAGCAGTGACCTCACACCAATCTCTCTCCCATCCGCCCTGCGGCCCCCTGCCCCATCAGCCCAGATTGCGGTTCCGGCGCCGGCTGGCCTGTTTACAGAAATTCCTGAAAACAAGCGACACCCGTGATTGTAAGGAACTAAAACACAGAAAGCCACATGAAAACAGGGCGTCGGCCCAGTTAGGCTTCACAGCACCGCATGTGACACACCGTGCCTATCTTCAGAAGCACGGATGGAGGGGCTGGGGGCCGGTTGCCCCCCTCAAGGCCGAGCGGCTCTGCCCAACACTGACAGACAGCCACCTGCCGGCCTAATCTTCCATAATTCCCCTCCTCTGAGGTCGGGATACAGAAGGCGCGCGGACCACGTGTTGCCAGGCAACGGCAGGATTTAACAGGCACGTTTCTGCTTTCCTAGACACGGCCGGTGTCCGGCGTCGTATAAATCGGGATAAAACTGGATAGAGCATTCGCTGTAAATAAGTTTTCATACAGTTCCTGTATTCTTCACTAATTGCGATTGCCGCAGCTAAGTAGATAACATGCGTTTGATTCCAGGTACCCCACGTCCTTCATCGTCGCATTCCAAACGTGTCCAGATCCCCTGGTTCAGCTGCAACGGGCAGGCAGGGGCCTCCCCTTTCCCCCAGACAGGATCCCCATATCAGCCTGCGCGGGAACGTCGTGTGATGCCGGGCGGCCCGTGCGCGGTGACTCACGCCGTGTCTCAAGGCCTGATTACGCCGCCGTGATAAGATGCCGCCATGCCGCGGAGCGTCCTTCCCTCGGGGTGTCGGACTCGCTCCGCAGGACTTATCGGAAACACCTCGTTAAAAAAGGAGCGACTAGCTCCCTGTGTTGGACAACGGTTTTATATGTTAGACATTTTGGAGAGTTAAAAACTGTGCACATTACCAGCCAATGAACATTATGCTGTGCCCTGTAACCTAACGCATATTAACAGAAATTATAAATGACTTTAACATTCTGGGATATCATCGTACTCAAATAATGTTTGAAGTAACAAGATACGACGGCATATCTAATCCGGCATTTAGCAGAGCGAATTGCAACCATTTAGGCGGAATGTGGCATTAAAGATGGTACTCTGGCGCCATCTTGCGGCAGCACCAGGTCGTCACACCAGTACATAAAGGGAATGATCTTACTACCGCTTGGGGGAATATGACGTTTATTATTCAAACAGGAGCTGTTAAAAAAAAATAAAAAAAAAAGGAGGGTAGGCCAAAGTGTTTTCTCACCTCTTAAGTCCCATTTTCATACTACATTCAATAAGACATTATTGAAACTGTGTGCATAATAGTATCTATTGGATGAACTGTCCAGTATTCATTGCTAACCACTGAAATATTATGAACAAAAGTGTGGGAATCATTTCCTGAGTGATGTCGTTTTCTAAAATTCAAAACTGCACGGCCATCAAATGTCTGCCTCATTTAGCATGTTTTTTTAACACGGCCACAACACTGATCGCACAGCAACAGTTACACCTTACCGTGACTGTCGGATTTGCCCGTTTGAGCTCCAGATCCATGCCGGAAGCTCTTATGACTAAGTGCATCTGTTGAGGTCGCACAACTGGAATCAAAGTAACCCTACAATCTGACATGTGCAGGTGAAGAAAAGCACGTCAGAATCCGTGTTTCAGGACTAGGACTGGTTTATTAAGCCATTAAACACTAACAGGCACACAACATTTAGCTTGACACGCACGCGGCAGCAGATTGTTAAAGCCAGATTTTCCCAATATAGTACAAAACGGTGCCCAGGCAGCTGACTCAGCATTGTGTAGGGGGGGGGGGGGGGGGGGGGGGGGGGGGGGGGGGGGGGGGGGGGGGGGGGGGGGGGGGGGGGGGGGGGGG
>JAODKC010000039.1:18868887-18882290 GCA_026777985.1 Mormyrops attenuatus | reverse complement strand
CCCCACCATCCAGTCCCCCAACCCCTCCCATGGCAGAAACTACAAAGTATCAAATAGAATCGTTTGGTCTCTCGGAGGAGGTGTTCCGCAGGCGTTTTAATCGTCTAAGAAGTCATCGTCCAGGTTAACATCTGCCGTGTCGATGTCCTCCAGATCGAGGTTGTCCAGGTCTGCGTCCAGGTCATCGAGGTCCTGGAGACACAGTGGAAGGACAGGGTGCGGTCTGTCAGGACCCCAGATGTCACACTGGTGTCCACAGCAGCTTTTCATACTGCTACTAACACTACAACACTCCTCTGAAGGCCCACAGGACAACAAATTATCGCAGGGGTACCTGCTAGCATGACTGACCAAAGACCTGAACCCATACCCCCACTTGGGGTCCCAGGACGAGACACTGCTGCTTACCGCCTCTTCCTGTTTGGCTTTGCGCTCCAGCTGTTGGACCGGGGGACGGCCCACTTGCGGCTCCTTCCCCTTCGTTTCTCCGCTGCCCAGAGGTTCTGCCAGCTGGGTAGGTAGAGCCACGCGTGTCGCGACGGCGACATCTGGGGCCCCGGGACCACCCATTTTGAGCTCTGTCACTTCCTGTACACACACCATATGCAAGTTGGTATGCAGCGGATTAACAAGACGTGGACATGATGCTTGTGATTTAAAGGGTACAATAGTCCATGGGGGTTGGGGGGCAGGAGCACAGTGAGTGACCCTCTCCCCCCTACCTCAGCTGGGGCAGGAGCTGCTGTTGGCACAAAGCCTCTGGCTTCTTCAAGGACGTTCCTCTCCTCATTGGGCTGAGTGAGACAGAGGGAGAGAGAGAGCAAACAGAAGAACAGTTAAAGTGGAGGGGGGGTTTATTCAGGGGGCTGGCAACAAAGCCTAACCAATTTAAACTAAACCCTGAAGCAGAGCTGTATGAGGAAGGAGCCCCATTCTCCCAGGAGGGGGCAGCAGTGAGGCACGGCTGCGCGGCTCACCGTCACCAGCGGGTAGTCTTTGGCCGGCCTCATTTTCCTGGAGGTCTCCTTCAGGTACTGCTCAGCCACGAAGGCCTCCCGCAGGCCGGGGAATAGGTTCTCATACTCGGTGGGATCAGCCAGCGCCTCGCCGGCCTTCTGGTTCACCTTGGAGAGGTTCTCCCTCCACAGCTTCACCACCCTGCGGGAGAGGAGGAGAGGGGAGGGTCACTGCGGGAGGAGGGAACGCTCCTCTTATAGACACAGCCCGATGGACTTTGGCACGGAGGACAAGAGTGATACCTGGACACCTGGCTGGGCAGGTACGTTCGGGCCAGAAAGGCAGCTTCTGGCAAGCGGTTGGTGCGGATCAGGAGCTCCAAGCACTGATCGAGCCTGAGAACAGGGAGAGAGACTCAGGGGTCAGTGCTGGCTGTGAAGAAGGTGCGCGCACACGCTCAGAGAGGGAACAAGAGCGAGAGAATGGACAGAGAGAATGACAGACATAAGGAGGACAGAGACAGAAAGAGAGAATAACAGAGAGACACAAAGACACACACACAGACATGTTTAAAGACCACGTTAACATTTGCATCCCGTAAAATTGGGCAAGGCAGATGACACCTTAAATTAGAATGGGGGGGGCATCTTTTTTAAGTCACATCAACAGCCCATCTTTAAAAACATCAGGCAGAACAAACAGGTTTCAGTGTCATGCTATTGAGTAGAAAGGGCAAGGCAGAGATGTTGTCCTGCTACAGAGAGGACAGAATCTACCAAGGGCTGCTGTCAGTGACCATACAAGTCTGCACGCATCTGTGCATCTTTCTCCTTGTAGCCAATGGGGAAGCTCAGGGTCGCACAGCTCCCGCCTTACAGTCATTCCTATTGGTACATCTCATGCATCCCCCCATTCTCCACGACAAAGACCTCCCCACAAAGACTCCCGCTATTCTCCACACCGCCCAGCTCGGGGTACGTACTTTCCCTGCAGGAAGTAGGTCATGAAGGCCACGTTGTTCTTGCCATCGCGCTCGGCATGCTCGGCCAGGCGGCTCACCATGGCAGCGTTGCCGGAGGCGGTGGCCAGCAGCAGCAGCCCGCCATAGTCCTGCGCGTAGTGCAGGCACTCCTGGGCCAGGCTGAACTGGCAGCGGCCAATGGCCAGCTCAGCAAGCTGCTTCCATTTCTGCTCCGACTGGGGGGCGGGGATTCATTCATCAGTATAAACACATCATCGTGCTGAAAACGGCGCTTTGGCAAACAGGATGCGGGACCCACCTCTGCCTCCATGGCCAGCTGGTAAGCAATCTTCAGCTCCCCCAGCTGCAGCGCCAGCTCAAACCGGTGCTCGGGGTCCGTGGACACGGCCAGGGCCTGCTGTTTGAAGCCCTGCGAGTGGGAGACAGAACACAGGCTGGTCACATGATGCGGCCTCCAGCCTAGTCACATGACGTGATGTCATCAGGGGTGACCGTGGTTGCCCCACCTGCTTCTCCAGGAAGTGTGCCACGCGTGTCCTCTGCTCCTTGGGGATAGTAGGCAGCACTTTGTCGGCCATGCTGAAGTCCCGGCGCATGACGGCCGTCTGGTACTCCAGCACGGACACCAGCAGCGAGTAGCTCACGATGTTCAGCTCCTTGTCGCCCAGGTAGAGCCGGTCGTCCTTGGGGATGTAGCCCAGCAGGTACATGGTCCTGAGGCAAAGCGGAGGCCCACCAGCGTCAGCCCAGAGCACCGGCACCGAGCAGCTGGCTGTGCAAGTCGCTACGGATCCGGCCTACCTGTCCAGGTGAGCGATGGTGACGATCTCCCCGCCCACAAAGTAGTTGAGTCTGTTGACTGAGCTGGTGTATATGAAGCAGTCGCCCACCCACAGGCCGGTCTTCACAATCTCCTGGATCTCCCCTTGGACCTAGAGTGTAAACAGAGGCCGGACACCCCCTTGAGAAGCGGTGAAATGCCTACAGACTTCAGGTTGACGGTCCGTGGCAGCAGATGGAGCCTTCTAGACTGTTTCCTAGGCGTGTAACCGGACATACCTCGAAAGCGTCCTCGATGCCATCCTCTGTGACTCCCTCGTTGGACTCCTGTGCCGCTGACACCTTCTCAGATAGATACTTGAGGATGAAGAAGGATTCCTCGGTGGCGATGCACACCAGCTCCCCTGAGTCTGACCAGAAGATCTAGGGGCCCAGAAACGAGTCACGTTCCAATGATCTGCTGGGCAGAGTTTCACCACAAGGGGGCCGCGTGAGACAGAGGCTGCACTCACGTGTTTGGGCTGGATCTCGATTCGGCGAATCAGCTCCGTGTTCTCCCAGTCGTAAAACGCCAGGCCGTTCACGGACCGCACTCCCAGCAGGAACCCTCCGTAGATACCTTCAGGAAATAACTCCTCAGAGGAAGATCCAGCATTGCAGAGATGCACACAGCCACTCAAATCAAACTCGTTTACAGAACCTACCTTCTGCCCCAAAATCTGGTTTGAAGGACTTCTTCTCCTTGAAGTTCTTAAAAATCTTCACCACGCTGTTGCTTTCCCGGATCGCATATCTGTAACACATCCAACATGTTCAGTCTGTTCAGTCAGCCAAAGACTTCGCCAGCATAGCCGTTGGAGATGGGCCATCTTACTCGGAGGAGTCGTGGGCCCACACAAACTCCTGCGCCGAGCCGAAGCTCTTGTTCCTCAGTGCCATGGCCGTGTAGATGATGTACTCTCCATCTCCACACACCACCACAAACCTGCAGCAAAATACACAGGCATCTCACACCGGAAAGGCCAGACAGCCAGGAGATTAGAACCTTAACCAGAGAAGATGTTCTAAGCAGAAAATAACCCAGAGGACCTGGGGTCCACAGAGACACATTATATGGGACCCCTACCCCAGGGGAAAGTGAAACATGTTCAAGAAGAACCCCTCAGAGAAAGAAAAGTTAAAGTGATATTATTTTCATGGGCACACATGCGGAAGAGGTGGGAACTCAGCACTGGTCTATTTTCACTTGGGGGTCCCTGGATGAAAACCCTTACTCCAGCAGAATGAACAACACAAAAAAGACTTATTAATTTTGATCAGGGATGGGCAACTAGCGGCCTTTCCTGCCCACATGCTGTGCACAAATATTAAATGTATGTTTCATAAATGAACAAAACAGAAACATGTTGAAATAAATACCAGCATATCATGCTGCCTGACCACTAGGAGGAGCTGGAGACGGTTACCAGAAGAAATGTAACTATAGGGATGAGTCGAATGTCTGGTTGGAACAAGAATTCAGGATGAATAATGCATTCTTTCCAAAGCTGACTGCCATCTGATAATTACTGATGAATTTCCATGCCTGTCTTCAGATCTTCACTCCCTATTCGGTTGTGCGTTGTATTACGCGTTTTAAGATCTTGTGGTTAGATGTAGGTTTTGGTGGTATTATGGTAGCAAAAATAAATGACGCTCAAGCCAAATTTAGATGGCTTGTGTACTTTGTGCGCTTGCTCTTTCTCCATTGTGTACATTTTACATAATACCGTGCTATTTTGGCAGTATTTTCAAACAATATGTTAATGTACAGGTCTGTGTGTATTTGAGTTATTTTATGCTGATTTAGGATGTCCTGCAGACTAAGTACAGAACGCTGGAGAATTCAGTTCTAAATATATAACATTACAAAATACAAAAATAGCTGCAGTACAATTTTATATTGCTTGCATGTGCTGGGCCAAAACTGAAGTGGCTAGCTGTTCAAAAAAATCCTACTAGTCCTATCATAACTGTTAAGAATATATACGGCCCGACTGAAGACTAAAGTTGCCCATCCCTGATTTAGATCATGGGGTCAATCTGTTGATACTCTGGACACAGTCAGTGACCGGGGCTGCGTGGTAGGGGAAGTGGCCTGGCAGCCCCACCTGCCGTTGGGGTTGTGCTGGATCGTCTGGGGGTAGATCTCGCAGCTGCCCATGTCCTTGACGGCCAGGGGTAGCCGCTCGCCGTCTTTGATCTCCGCCTCGCCCATGGCCTTCAGGTTGGCCTGCTGCACCTCCGAGTGCTTGGCCCAGATGATCTTGCCGTTGGCGTCCATGGACATGGCGGGCTCCTCGCGCCCGAGCTATAAGGATGGTAGGCAGGGGGTGGGTTCAGGTGGGTGTCTCACAGGTAACATAAGCCAGCTGAACCAGGGAATAAACAGAATCTGAAGGTAATAAGCATCAGTAATAAGGTCAGGCTGCTTGGACATTGATGGGCAGTGGGTCCCCATCTGCAGCCAGGCTGACGCGGCGCGGACGCACCTTAATGATGATGCTGCCCTCGTCATAGCCCAGGGCCACGCTGTTGGAGCCGCGCAGGCCCGACACGCACCACACGCGCTCCATGCCATAGTTAAGCGTGCTCTCCAGCCTATAGGTGCTTGAGTGCCAGATGCGCACTGTGCCTGTATGGGGTGGGGGGACAGGGGAGTTGGCCACATCAGCAGATAAACATGGGTGGGACACGGCCGGCGGTCCCAGAGTGACACCCACCATCCTCAGAGCCCGTGATGATGATCGGCAGCTCGGGGTGGAAGCTCACGCAGGACACGTTCTGGGCGTGTCCCTCCAGAGTCTGGACACACGTCTTATTCTGATTGGAGAGAGGGCCCGTCAGTGTCTCGGGGCACAGGGCAAAGCACACTGTGGATAAAATAACTATAAGCACAGCACCCCCTAGTGGCAGCATGCTGATACCTGGTAGTCCCAGATCTTGACGAGCCGATCGTCGGCCCCGGAGATGAGGTAGGGTTTGTCGCCCCCGCTGTAGTAGTCGATGCAGTTCACCCCCTTCTCGTGCCCCTCCAGGGTGAAGTTGGGGGAGGAAGAGCCAAGCTGCCAAACCTGAGATGTGCTCAAGGGTCAGAAGTGCAGGACACCCCTAAGGTGGCCTGACTTGACTTCTAACGCAGATCTACACATTTATTTACAATAATGTGTATGCGTGTTCCTGTCTTTAAAGATGCTCCTTTGCGTGTTCTGGATATAGAAGAGAGGTCTCTAATGTGGGCCAATCTCAAGAAACACGCCAAAAGAGACAGGGCGTGTCCCTCCACCTCGCTAGCCCCCCAGGCATCTTACCTTGATGGTCCTGTCGAGAGAGGCGCTGGCAAACTGGTTGTTGTCCTTGGGGTTGATGACGATCTGCATCACGTAGTGGGTGTGGCCCTCGAACACCTGACTGCAGCACCACTTCTTATCCCAGTCCCACAGCTTGATGAGCATGTCGTCTGTATCCAGACACACCCAGACCCTGTTACTGGCAGAACTCCTTTCTTGTATAACATGCACAAGCTGCTTATATTAGCGATAACCGGAATATGCATGTGATGTGAGAAGGAGAGCGCCGGCCGTCCGCACCACTGCTGGTCAGGATAAAGGGCTGTGTGGGGTGCACAGCGATGCAGCGGATGTAGTCTGAGTGTGCCTCGAACATGTGCACACGCTCCAGGGTGTTGTAGTTGAACACTCGGATCTGCATGTCGTCCTGCAGGGGGCGAGAGAGTGCGGGGCGGGGAATGAGAAGAGGCCGCAGCCGCACCAGGTACCCAGACAGCACCGCAACGACACTCACCGCCCCCGTGATGACCCAGTTCTTCCTCGCAACGAACTTGGCGGCCCTGACCGGCAAGTCACACACCTCAAAGGTCTTCACAAGGGTCTAGGGATTAGAGAGAGAAGTAATTAAATAACGGCAGCTCCAGATCAGACGCCCCTCCCAGGGGGTCACTAGTGACCAGCAGCGGTGGCCCTTACCTGCGTCTCATGGTTCCAGACGCAGACGCTGCCGTTGTACAGGCTGGCCAGCATCCATGGCTCTGTGGGGTGGAGGTCCACACTTTTCACGCGGTCCGAGCGGGCGGTCAGCTTCCGCTTGATGTCTAGTCTGAGAGGCTGAAGGGCGGCAGTGACAGGAGACGAGAGTGACCCTCTCCATACCCATTCTTAACAGGTACCTGGCTAAAGCTGGTTATTTGGGTATTAAGTGCACATTTGCTCAGCACAATTTAACATTAGAACATGTGGAAATTAGGACTAAAACAATAAAAACTAGTAAAAAGTTCTTCTGTTCTCCAAAAAGTTACTGATATCTAGTTGGATGGCTAGATGAACAACGCTTCAGTTTCCAAACCTCTCCTCAGGGGTACCCCAGACATTCCATGCATGTATTACATTTCACCACCAGCTCACTTAATCAATTTAATTAGTTAAAAAAAGTTGATGACATATTGATTAGATATGAGGTGTGTTAGTGGTTGAGTCCAAAAAAACAAAAAAAACAAAAAACATGGGTGTATTGCAGGGGTGAGGACCCTGTCCCATGGAGGGCCGATGTGGGTGCGGGTTTTTGGAATGATCTCTCAATCAGCCAATCACAGTGGGTCCCCAGGACTGGAGATGAGAACTACTGTTTTATTACTGGCTGATTGAGAGGTCATCCCAAAAACCCACACCCACATCGGCCCTCCATGGGACAGGTTCCCTACCCCTGGTGTACTGGATGGTTGTCGCAAATAATGGGGTGATTTCAGTACAAGTTTAGCTAACACACTGACAGGCATAATAGCATAGTTTTACACCAATATAAAGATCATCTAAAGATAATTTTCTTTGACAGACAATTAGCACAGTACTATATATATGGATTTTACACATGCAATTGAACAACTATTTAACTACATAATACCGGTGAAATATTTAAACGTGTCAAAAAGTAAGTAACGGGTCTTGTTCGGTAGGAGCAGATGTTACATACGGAGGAGAAACAGGCAAAGTTAGATCTGAAACATATTAACATCATTTAATTGCACTTTAACTGTATTTTTTTCTGATTAGCCATGCCACGCAGCAAAGCAAATACACCAAACGGAAAATAACATCACGTTTACTAATAGTTAACGGCCATAGTTTTGAAAACAGCATAAAGAGCAGCAGACATACATATAAGTTATTACATACAGGTATAATGTATGTAGAGATCATAAGTCAAGACGTTGGCGATGCACGGAAGGATCGCCGGGCCTGGGCGGAATCACAACAAGCTGCCCGGCTTTGTGTCACGGTCACCCTGACCGAACACCACAAGCTTCATGATTAAAGCGACCCGACAGCAGGTCCACAAGCCCACGGCGCATAAAACGCACATTTACACCGACTTACCATGGTTTCAGGCACCGGCCGTCGACTTCACTGTATCCGGGTCCCTCAGTCTCTCAGTCCTCTGGTAAGCCTGCGTCGCTACAGTAGACGTGGAGCTTCCAGTTTATCGCGAGATTTACGGTTGGGGTACGAGTTCTGGCGAGATTTCTTGTTACCGTAATAACCCGATGATATGTCACACTGAACGTGTTGCCGTCAAAAAGTGATCAACGAGTTTGTACCGTACTCTTCCGCGTAGAATATCACAACTGACTGAAATAACTACGAAAACCAAATCATAATATTTATTACATGGGCATAAAGGATTGATGGAAAGTAGATTAAAACATGTTGCTTTCACCACAGTACATATACGGAATTGTTGGTTCGACATCCGAATCTGAAGTGATTCATATAGAAGTAATGATTTTACAGTGCTATAGAGCTGACTAAAGCAATTCATAGTAACAGATCATTAGTTTCTTCAAGGACTCCGAACTATGTAATTGCAATTTTCTTTATTAAGCTTCGGTGTGATTCTTCCTCTGGAAAGTGTAATTAAGTAAGGTCTCTGTGGTAATCATTCTCTCGTTTGCATCACCGGTGAATTATTGTAGTGCGTTTCCGTATCAATAACCCATTCGTTTGTTAAGTCTTATAGATTTTTATTTTTATTGTTATAAGAGTTGTCAGCTTCGGTGAGCTGGCTGGCGTGAGATTTTCAATTCGTGACAAGTCTGCACACGCATGCACAAACATTTACATGTATGTAACAGTTTTATTACCTTGTAAATGATCCACTTTTCATGTGGTTCATTTTAGCTTTATAATGGAATAATGCAGATTTATCGTAAGACTTATTGTGTGAGAATGAGAGTCTGAAAGCGTGACTGTCACCCCAGATGTATGAGTTGGCAGCCCTGTGTTATATGCTGGGCTTTACGTTCCAGGGCCCGACACGACCCTGCTTAGTATAAGAGACTAAGATGGATGGATGGATATATATTTAATAGATTTGATTAAATGTGAATACAGCACGCCCTCAAACTCACAGTCACACTCACGGCCGAGTGGCAGATGATGAAGTGCACCGCAGGGGAAAGAATCCCCCTTACGGGGACAGCCTCGCTCGGCGTGCTTTTCCTGTGTGACGCGGCACACTTCTAGCCCCCCCCCCCTTTTTCTTTCAGCAAACATCTGCGTTAATAATCGCTGTCTACCGACATCCCTCAGTTTCATGCTCAGCTAGTGACGTTCATTATAATGTCCCCCATAATCAGGTTTGCAAAAGTCTATTAATAGTATTGACGTGTGTGTGTGTGTGTGTGTGTGTGGCGGGGGGGAGTCATGTGACGTTTACTTGTACTGTATCTCATAACCAGTCATTCTTATTACCACCCACTCCTTTTGTCCCCACTCCCACACTTCGATGTTCAGGTCTGTCCTTAATCCAGTGCCCATTTTACTTCACCTATATGTCTTTTTATTCCTCTCCACTGTTTTTTGGATCTATTTCCACTTGCCTCCCTATTCTACTTTCTCATCCCTGGTCTGCGTGGTTCGTTTTGCCTGGAGCAAGTCTTACCCATACCCTCACACACAATGAATATCACACTCACACCACACAACGTGTCATTTTTTTAATATAAAATGCCAAAATGCCATTTAATCACTTTACATACATGTAAACATTCCGTCCAGGGTGTACCCCAGCCTCGCACCCTGTGCTGCCTGGGATAGACTCCGGGCTGCCTCTTGTGATCCTCCTCAGCGGTTGGAAGGTGAATGTATAAACATAACAATAAAATAAGCATAATAATTACACGCTTTATTTTTTCTTGAACACCTGATGACAAACTTTGTCTTCACATGTTAGCTCCTGAAATGTAAAAGAAGCCAAATAATTCAGTGTGACTGGTAATACAGGAAAGAAGTTACAGAAAAATGTCTGCAGTTCCAACTCTCTCCAGCAGAGGGAAACCATTCCCTAACGCATCGCCTTTAATTTCTATATAATGTCTGTGTCCCCCGGTAGAACACTCACTAAGTGCAGCAGGTCCCCCTCTATCCAGTGTTTCCATCCCCGGCTGGCCTTCTCGCCCTTCTGAGTACACACCAGCTTGTCTCCATCCCAGGTCACCAGGGTCTGAAACAAACACAGCAGCATAGTCACCACAGGCATTGCTTGAGGAGAGTCAAGCTTTTCCGCCCTATGGATGGAGAGGTCTAAGAGGCGTCTGGTCGAAGGTGTGTCCTGACCCACTCCCAGTGTCCCCAGCAGTGAGCAGAACCTGTGGCTCAGTAATTGATTGCTTAAGGCATTACTGCACAAAGGTTGGATGGAGAAAACAGGGATCTCTAGAGAACAGGGTAAAGAAAGCTTAAGAACGTCCAGCAGAGTGAGAACCAGGAAATGATTCCAGTTCGAGGCTTTGGGGGCGGGGGGGTGATGTCCCACCTTGACCACCCTGTTGTCCAAGCCCTTGGTGTGCTCCTCAAACTCCACCCCCACTGTGTAGTTCAGCTCGTAGTTGCGGAAGGTGCTCAGAGTCTTGGTCTCAAACTTATCGCCATCCTGAACAAACACCTTGGTTTGAGTCAGGTGCTGGGCAATCTTTCGGGTGGCAAAGTCGATGTCTGCAGGAAAAATGCGGGAAGAAGCACCTCACTTTATCACCACAGATAATGCAGATCGCGGCTTCGCCACGCCCTGATTATTTCTTGTGATCTTACAGGACTGCTTTGGCGTCTGGGTTTTCAAGTCGTCTTGGAGGATGAATATTTTCATGACCCAATAATAACAATCAGCTCAAAAGTGCGGTGATATTCATGCCACATTTCCCAGAAATAAAAATTCAATTCCACATTTTACATTTTCATGACCTCTTTATTTAGCCTTTCAAATGATGTTTTGTTCCACCTCCATATTGGTGTAATTTACAGTCTCCCTCAGGGAATCAAGGTACCAAAATGAAACTTTAAGGTGCAGCTGCAGGGAAGAGACAATATGAATTGCAGATAAACAGCTGAATAATGAAAGGCCTCAGACTGTAATCGACGTCGAGGGTGAAGCCGCCAATCGGGCTGGCTCTGCATTAGCGCGACATGTGAGCCAGACCTAATGTTTCACAGAGGGATAAAACTGCAGAGGAGGCTAAATCTGTATTTATCCCAGGACAGCAGTAATGAGTGGGATGGATTTGTGTGCTGAAAGTCGTGCAGCGATGACAGAATTAAACGAAGCGGTGACAGAGTGCTCTACTCTCCACTTTCTCTCCTTTTCCTGTTGATCAGTAACCAGAGACGTCTCTCACCCAGAGCCTTCATGTAGTCCTCGAAGTTCTCATTGCGAACCATCTCCCATTTTCCGTTGTAATCTGCAGGCATGTTTGTGTGATGGTGGGGGTACGGAGTCCTGTGGGTCGGCGTGGAGACGGCAAAGAGTGGCGGAGGAGAGCTGCAGTCTGCTGTTCCTTTTATATGCGCTGTCTCCTCCATTAGTGAGTGCCAGGGTGCAGAGGTCAGCTGATAAGGCCGTTTATGGCTGAGGGCAGCCGGGTGGGGCAGAGGTCAGCTGGCACCGCCACGGCACAGGATGAAATATTAATTGCGGTGCAGTCAGAAGGGGGAGAGGAGTGGTGGTGGGTATGAGAGCAGGGGGGCCTTCAGGAAACCAGGACGGCTCGCATTGTTCTTTAAACTCCGGCTGAGAAAGAGTCTGGCACTATTGATCAGACCTCAGCGCCATAAGGCCGCAGCCACCCGCAGGGGGCATCTGAGTTCAAAGAGGTGTTAAAATTGTCAGTGGCATACAGATAAATCTTTCCAAGGGCCACTTTGAATTGCACGCTCCCGAGAGGGGTCCCTAGTGCCATGGCTGTAGAATCGGCGGTCGCGAGGGACCCAGGGCTCACCAGTCCCATCTCTCTGACCCTGGGGATCCGCCTGGCCGGGTCACCTGACCATGAGGGCTGCTCGCTGGCCCATGCCTTGGCACAGCGGGCCGCTGACACTTCGGAGGGAAGACTCATTATGACCTGCACCCTGCAGAGTTGCTGAGGAGTGCCGAAGTGTGTTAGGGGTGTTTCTGATGCACCTTAGAATCATTAGTCGTTAAAAATGCATGTGGCAAGTGTCACTACGTTTCACAGGTTGGGTTTCCTGCTTCGGGACAGGCCGGGTAGGGGCTGCTGAGGCCTTTGGGGAGACGTCCCTCCAGACCACCCCAGAACCACCCATTCCGTCCCCGTCCCGGTCCTCAGAGGGCCGACTTGGACAGACACTAAGACAGAATGATTCTGCTGCGATGCTCCAAAACCCCAAAAAGTCACCCTGTTCTCCACCCAAGGGGAAGATGCCAGGGAACATTCTGCTTTTGTCGTTTTTGCCACGGTTGGCAAAGAATCCTGTGGAAAGAGCCACAGAGGTCGTCTCTCTTGAGCTTCGGAGTGTGAGGAGCCAAAGGTCTGACATTGTAAGCTGCTTCCTATCAGCGAGATAAAGGCAATGATGCAAGTGTGAGAGCGGGGCAGACTCTGAAGGCTGCACCCGCCGCTTATCTCCCTGCTGATGTGCCGCCCGCACGGTCCGCTTGACCTTCGAACTGAACTCAGCTGGCATCTGGCACCAAAGCAGGCTGTCTGTGTTGTCACCGCTTAACACAAAATATATCGCACCACGCAGTGTGCTGCATTGTTGTGTCAGCAAACCAGGCACATACGGATCATTCCAGACAGGACACTAAATACTACGAAATGGGCTTGATGGATTCGAGGGGGAACGGATAAAGAATGGGTCCGGAACATGTGCTCAAGTGACACGGTCAGCTGACCCGATAGCGATATTCACCCGTCCCTGTTTTTCTCACATCAACATTCAGATGATAGATTTCACTTCTGTACAGAACACTCAGAAGCACTGGTGAATTATCAGAGTGCTGCCGCCAAGGATCAGCAGGCTGTTTGAAAACACTCCCCGCTAAATGTAGAGCTTCCCTCACGTAGGACTACGCTCCACTAAAACAGGGCCTCAGTCTGACTTAGACAGCCTCACACGTTGAGTCTGATCTCCCGCCCCTCCATGCTCTCGCAGTCCGGGAGCACTACAGGAGCATAGGAGTTAACGGGAGTTAATCTCTGACATGAACTGTAAAATAAACAATCACTGACACCCCCTTAGCTCAAAGTGGGAGAAACTGCAGTGGAAACAGGGGTGTAATTTGTGACGTGGGGGGGGGGGGGGAATTAGAGGTGATATGCCTGAATGTTTCGCAAATG
>JAODKC010000039.1:18844943-18864391 GCA_026777985.1 Mormyrops attenuatus | reverse complement strand
TCCCCCCAATACGCTCCGCCCGACGTCCTCCTCTGGAAACAGGTCTCTCATTTCCCCCAATACGCTCCGCCCGACGTCCTCCTCTGGAAACAGGTCCCTCATTTCCCCCCAATACGCTCCGCCCAGCGTCCTCCTCTGGAAACAGGTCCCTCATTTCCCCTCAATACGCTCCACCCAACATCCTCCTCTGGAAACAGGTCCTTCATTTCCCACCAGTACGCTCCGCCCGACGTCCTCCTCTGGAAACAGGTCCCTCATTTCCCCCCAATAAGCTCCGCCCCGACGTCCTCCTCTGGAAACAGGTCCCTCATTTCCCCCTCAATACGCTCTGCCCGACGTCCTCTTCTGGAAATGGGTCCCTCATTACCCCCAAACAGATTTCTTTTCAACCAATGTCTGTTTGCACGTCATTACAAACAATATGGAATCTGACACAAGCTCGGCAAAAACATCAGTAGACCTGGTGTCACATGGGGCTGTTTTAACTGTGTCCACGCCTTCGGGCTGACAGAAGTGAACGGGGCCCTAGGGACACGTTGCTCAGGGCTGCCAGCTGGAAAGGGCCTGCCACCGGTGACTGATTTCAGTTACATGGACCAGCTCTGGAGGTCAGCTCTGAATATGATGAGTCTGTTTCCAAAATGGATCTTTTATTTCATATACGGCAAAATAGGGCACAACGGCCCTTTGATCTGCCTCTAATCTCTCATAAATCACAGGGGAGATTGTTGTTGTGGCACTTTGGATTTAAAGGCCATTTGGTAGGCAAATAAATATGAACGTGATAAGAGCCAGTTAGAAGAGAGTGAGATGTGTCTGCATAGCCGGGTCCTTCAAGGCTGCCAAGGGGGGACATTCTTCTCACTTATTTTCTTCATGATGTCGATAATGCTGCCCTTTTTACACCATCATAAACAACTTCTGAGGCTGCTAGTACTTCCTGAGGTGCTGGTGGGGGGGCCTGGAAGGAGAGCCACTGTTGAGACATTTTACACACTGCTGCATATAGTCAGTCAGCGTTTACCATTTACCAACGATTTTAAGCTGAGGCAAATTCCTGCCCTGCCACAAGGGGGTGTATTGGAGCGTAATCAAATTTCCCTAAGAACGTATCGTCTCCTGCTGTCATCCTATGTAAAGCTATATCTTCACAAACAGATTTTTTCTTATGTTATTCTCGCATAGAAAAGTCAAACCGCACACCCGGCTGATTTTACATCATGTTCACGCTGGTTTGAGCCTCATAAATGTCAGTGTGTATCACTGTGCGCGTGTATATCTGTGTGTGCGTACGTGTCTCTGACTAAATCGGTCTAGACCAAGGATAATACTCAGAAAATTCAAAAAGGCAAAAAGAAACCGAAAAATGAGAAGTCATAAGCTAGCACGCTGTGACACAGAAATGATGGCGATGTGCGTTTCATTGTAGTGCCATTCTAATGGCCCTTTTCCCTCAGAAGCGGCACAAATCAGCCAGGACATTTGACAGGAAGGCAAAGCATCTCCTGCCGTCCTGATGAACACCGTGCGGCTCTGCGGGTTAGGCCACTTTCGCTGACATTACACTGTTAAATTCTGAGCCCAGCTTTGCTATGGTGCTGTGCTGGAGCTGTTTTTCTGGCCCAGGGCCAGTTTTTTGCGGTGGAAACGCGCAGAACTAGTTTTCACTGGGAACATTTATGGCACCGGCTCTGGCAACGTGTTGGTGGAAACGGGGTAACTTAGCCCCTTAACCCTCAAAACTGCTCTGGGGTGTCAGATAAGTGGCTTATCCTCTGCTCAGAGCCCAAGCTTCAGTCTCACCTGTATAACTGTCCCACCGGATGGGATTTGTGAGAACCAAAGGTGCTCACGTATCTGTACTTGTATGAACATTACTCTGCCATACACATGGCACCTGGAGGAGCACATGAGGGAGCGGGACAGCCCTCCCCCCACCAACTCTAGGCTGAACCTGCCCCCTGACCCTGGTCATCTCCTCCAGATGAAGCAGGTGGCTGCTTGAATCCCTGGCATTTTACTCAGCCTCCATTCTGGGATGCATCCAGAGATCTGACTGAGTACACAATCACTGGAAAACAGTTCACTTGAATGTTGCCTCCAGCGCCTCCTGCTGGTTGGCCACTGTAACAACAGCGTCATTCCAGTACTGACCAGGGCAACAATCTCCTCAGGACTGTCAGTCTCTCAGATGTACCACATTCAATCGCCATAAAGACAATTCCTGGTCCTACAGCCCAACACAGTTGCAGAATTCGTGTGTGAAGCTGCTTGGTAGCCCTGTAGAGGTTAGTGATGCTGTTCTGCTAGCTTTCCAGGGGGCAGCTAATCTGAATTTGCTCCGTTAAACTGTCCAGACTGATTCCAGGTTGAAATGTTTTTCATGACTGACACTACGCTCAGCAAAGAAGGAAGCACTGAACTACTGACAGGCCAGGTCAGACCTCTATACTGCTTCATAAGAACTTGTGCATGGTACTCAAAACTATTGGTCCTGCCCAGATGTTCTTAGATCCCCCTGGGCGTACGTACTACAGGCTGCCGTAGTTTCAGACCCTGGAGGGCCAGTAATAAGATCATGAAACACCGCTGCGTGGTACTGAGGCCAGACAAGGCCCTTCGACTCTTCGGCTCATAGTAATTCTAATGTTTGGGGGGGTACCCCGAGGATTGTCCCCTCCCTCCCTTAATTTCCTCTTTCTCTCTTTCTCTTCATGCTAAATAATTAACTGGACTTAATGTATTTTCACAAGCACCTCCGCCCCAATCCCATTTTGTGAGGTCATCTGATCACACATCTGCGAGCAACCCCACCCCGTGCCAGGCCACGGGGGGCATTAAGGGGAGGTGCACTTAATTACAGAGGATCAGATCTGTCAATGAATAGCACACTTATCTGAGAGGCTGCGTATGGAGAGGAGGGTGGGTGTGAGTCGGGGAGAGCCCCGAGGGGTGACTTCTGTGCTGCTTAACGGACTGTAGCCGATGGATAATGTGGTTTAAACTCAATAAACGCAAAGGCTGATACACATCGGGGCGATCTATATAAAACAGACACCTTGGATAATATACACCTTCAGTGTCACAGCCGGCTCCTCGCTGAATGCTGATAAAGACAGCAAGACGAAAGCGAGTGAGCTGCATACCAGCTGGAAAGGCAGCGGACGGCCACTCGATGATTGCCCCCTACTGGTCATGCCATAGGACTGCAATGTGCGACACAAACGTGGGGAGCTAAAATCTGGCGGCGGCCAGCTGCACATGGGCGTGCTTTACTGCACCAGGAGGCACGAGGCCAGATCATGGAGAGGCAGGACAAGGGACACGCGGAGAGTGACACGGCCAGTGGGAACTCATGAGGAAAAATAGAATGAGAGAGTGCTGCCGATTGGTTCAACCACAACAGATGTTTGGAACAGCCCAGGGAAAATGAAGAGGCGAACAAACAGGCCGCTGTGCTTTCCATGTTTTGGAAGTGAGAAAGTGATAGTCAGCAGGTCCTTTCAACAGCCGTGCTTTTCCTGTTTGAAGCAGTATGTCAATATCAATAACAACATGCCGAATATACAGAAGGAAAATGTAAATGTTAAGTGTAAGGTGGGCGCATTCATAAATATGTAAACCTAGTGGAGCACATTCAGCCATGTACGCCGCTTTGAATTTCGACCAACACCTTAATCTTCGAGCGATGATGGAAAGCCAACCACTGGCAAAATGGATCGCGCCTCTTGTTTTCTGTGCACCGTGTTGTGAAACACGTCAACACATCATTTCCCGGCAGGATCTGCCTGCCTCATAACTAACTGTCTGTAAAATTCCTGCTCACTCGTCAGCTTTCGCCAAAACCAAGACCGACCTTGTACCTGAAATGTGTGTGTAGACACAACCCAGGTGATTGATTAGCATTCTGACAGCTCTGTTGGTAATCGTGGAATATTTAATGACTTCGTCACGTGGGGCAGTGCAGACCTGTGATGGATTTTGGGATTCCCCCACCCAGCTACCATGAGGGTCTCGTTGTACAGCCCTTAAAGTCTAGGGTAGTGGGGTCCTCTCTTCAGATGGATGTTCCCCCCCACCACACATTTGCTATTTGATATTTGTCGCACGGGGCGTGTCGCAAGGCGGAAAAGCGGTCATATTTAATCTCTGCAAAGCCAGCATTAATCCGGTAACCTTGAATGCCTTAGGGTCACGGAGAGAGCAGAGTACCACGATCCCTCACCGGGTCCTGCGATGCGGGGAAGCCGCATGCTATCGTGTGAGTGGCAGTCCTGGTTTCTGGGGCCTTGGCTTGCTCTGGGCAGAAAGTACCTTGGCACTAATAGGCAGGATGATGGAACCGCCAGCTCATAGCTTGGCTCTCATCCCGAACCAACACCCTTCACCCCCATGCGCCGTCTTTGTTTTAAGTCTTGATGCCATCCAACCTCACTGTTTGTCAGGTGGGGTGGGGGGGGAAGGGGGACTGGGAGGAGAGTGGATCATGGGGGAGGACATAAAGTCCCACCCTGTGAAATGTGATAAAGAAACAGGCCCCTGTTGAGTGGCGAGGCAGCCCTGCTGGCATGTACATATCCATCTGTACACTCTCTGTACACGCCGCAAGCCAGCAAATGTGTGTTCCTCATGTGCATACATTGGTGGGGGGGGGCTTCATGCCCGTGTAAATAAATACATAAAAATAGGTTGTTGTGCAGGTCCAGGGTTTCAGCTCGAGAATTAAATAAAGATGAGATGGTCTTTTTTTTTGGGGGGGGGGGGATTAAATGGTTCTGTAGGTGTGATTCGCTTCACCCAGGAACACCGAAGGGAGGCATCCTATCCAGTATGTGCATACCTGCAGGGCGACGCAGGATCTGGGGGGGGACGAGGTTTGCCTGCACCCTCTGCTATCTGGGGCTGCTGCAGGATCGAGGCGTAAATGTGCCTGCGAGCAGCTTTGGGTGGGGGGGGGTTGGAGGGTGGAGGAAGGCATGAAGAGTGAGGGAAGAGGAGCAAAAAAAATTATGTATGTGTGTGTGTGTGTGTGTGTGTCCGTGTAGGTCTATATATATGTATGTGTGTGTGTCCATCTGGGTCTGTATATATGTATGTGTGTGTGTGTCCGTGTGGGTCTGCATATATGCAACGTGGGGCAGTGCAGACCTGTGATGGATTTTGGGATTCCCAGCTACCATGAAGGTCTGTGTGTCCATGTGGGTTTGTATATATGTATGTGTGTGTGTCTGTGTGGGTTTGTGTATATGTATGTGTGTGTGTGTCCGTGTGGACACGTTTGTGAATAATCCACTCACATGTACATTAGGAGAATCTCCCCAAAAAATGACATTGTGCCATGGGGGTCCAAGCCTGTGATCTCATTGAAACTTTGCAGCCTATTGTGGCACCCCTGGGGAGACCGTGGCCCAGTGTTTCTGCTTCTTTTGGGGACGGACGCTGAGGGAGACTCATCAAAAGGCCCTCGGTGACAGGATATTCCATCAGCCACCCGTCGACCTGCCCTTCTCTCTCTCTCTCTCTCTCTTATGGCAGCAAAGGCCACCCTCTCATCTCGCTTCTGCCTCAAAGAGTCCCCCCCGTCTCCAATCGGCGCATTTCTGCTGTGCCTCAGATGTATGGGGGTGTGTCTGGGTACTCCCAGGCTGCCGGTCAGGACCGGGATGTCTTCAGCACCATGGGATGGACCTCCACTTTCTGCCAGTGCGTGTCACCTACTTCCATTATTTTATCAACTGAGAGACAGTTTTGGGACGATATGGTGACTCGTGGGCCTGCTGGGGGAAATGGTCTCCTCCCCTAACAGGGAAGTCAGCATGACATCTATCATTCAGCAAGGGTGCGGAGATCATTTTTATTTCAGGGTTTGGGAGGATAAGGGGGGGACTTTGCTGGAAGTTCTTACTCCCAGAGGTGGACATGACAGGTCCAGAAAGTAAAACTCCAGACCAAGATTTTGTTTCAACTGCCCAGTTGAGTATTCTGTGACTTTTTTTTACTCAGCTGGTTGGTTTAAATAAAATTTTAGTCTGGATTTTTAGTTTCTGGACCACAAATGTCCACCTCTGGGAGTGAGGACTTCAGTATGGGGTACTGAGAGCCAGAGAAGCAGAACTCCAGGTTACATCTATATCCAGAATGAGGGCAGTGTGTGTATACCTGCAGGGGAACTGAATTACCAACAGCCATGGCCACCTGGTCATACCTACTGAGATGGATAGTGAACCCCCACTGTCCTCGAACTGGCTAATTTGTAGATTTTAATTAGTTCCATGGAGCGGAGATGTGGGGAGGGGGGTAAAGTGGCAGCACTGACGTGTGGGGGAGGCGTGTGTGTATGTGTGTCACGCCCGTGGACCCTGGGCCCTGAGATGGAGGTGAGGGGGAGCTTGGTAATTAAACCATCTGCTGGCACGGTGTTCGTCAGAGATAAAGGATGTGACTGTGCTTGGCGAGGCGGGAAGACGGGCACCTCCACTTCGGCGGCCTCTCCTCGCTGTGCATTCCTGGTGTGTTCGCTTTCAGATCTAACAGTCACAACCCCGGATGCCCCTGCTACCGTGTGCACTCCCCGCTGGAAACGCATCAGGGGTTGGGCGTATTTGAAGACCCATCATACGTGTGCCCCCATGCTGTCGCGGATGCCCACACTCCTGGATATACCTCCGCAGGGCGGTCGCAGGGTGCAGGGGTCAGGCAGGCGCATGCGGGAGGTGCTGGCATCGGCCTCGATCCAGCAGACACGTCTGGTTCTGAGCGATACCAGCGATGATCCGACCAGCGGGAGGCTGGCCCAAGCTTCACACCTCTAATGAATTTCTGTACGCACAGCCGCTCGCCTTCCTGTCGGATAGCTTGGCCGCCATTTGGCTTTTATGATGCCCCGGAATCTATTTGCTTCACCTCCTGCTGGCATGCAACGGTCTCTCCATGAATCAGGACTCTGACCATAAAAAAAAATGTTATTTGGCAATGTTATTTTTTTTTTGTGAGAAAAAGGATGTAAACAATGAAATGGGTAAGATACCTCTCGGAGGTGTTGGAGTGTGAGTCCTGTGTCATCACGGACCGCGCACTTCGTATGGAGCCCCAGAGCCACCGGCTGGCAACTGAAATTTACGGCGGAAGACTTTGCGGGCGGTTTGCCGCACCGTGAAACAGGTAGCCGAAATAGCTTCCATCAGACAGCATGAAAATAGCATCTGCCTTTGCGCCATTTAGAAATTCATTTAGCGATACCATCTCTCGCCTGGCTAAGGGAGGAGGTGGCGGCGAATTTATCACTGTCTGTGAGAGTGGAGCCACGAAATTTAGAGCCGGTAATCAATGCGAAAAGGTATGTGTGTGTGTGTGTGTGTGTGTGTGTGTGTGTGTGTGTGTGTGTGTGTGTGTGTGTGGGGGGTGGGGGGTGTTATGGGAAATGTTTTGCGAAATGATCACTTTGATCCTGCTGTGGGAACTTAAGGCTAACTGCGGAGGTGAAATCGGTTCATTAGCGACTCAGACTATGTCTTTCATCATGGCAACTCTATCTGAAGGAGCAGGATGCGAACATCACTGTGAATCCCCCCCCCATCTCTCCCGATGAGCTGTTACACACGGACGTGTGTTTAATGGCCACTTCCTCTGGGGCATGCCGCACCTGAGCCCCCGCACCATAGTGGAAGGGCACCAGCAGTGATCGCTGCATGTACTCAGCTTCCACCAGGCACAGACCACCGGGCTGCTCACCAGGAAGTCGTGAGGTCTGCTTTCAGGGAGAGATGTTTTTTCGAGGAGTATACGCTGACATTGTCTACACAGAGTTTGCAAGGTCTCCTAAATCACCATGGCGATAGCTTAATCCCACATTTAATTAACTGTCTCCACAAAGTAAGATTTGATAAAACGGGGCTCGGTGTCCGTGCCGTATAACGGGACCGGCTTCTCCAAGCTTCCTTAACTGGTACCTGTGTGTCATTTTTTGGGGCATTTTGGGGACCCCCCCCCCCCCCCCCGCACGTCGCCACTCTGTAGAGCCTTTCAGCCTTTTAGAGAGCATTTCACACACAGAATTTATTCCATTCACGCTTAATGATTTAATGATCTAATACTAATGAGGTGACTTCACCCCAAAGGGAAATCACAGTCATTGCGTCTCAGAAGTGTCCCTGATGTGTGCCGAGAGCACCGCTGCCTTTGGGGTGATCTGGAGTGATCCGGGCCCCGCTCTACCTGCCTGGGAAGCAGGCATACCTGGGATGGTAACCTAGGCATGAGCTCGCGCGATCAGGCCTTTATTACTGTTTTAATGAAGTGTCTGCTGCCTTCAGAGGGTGGAGGAGGGGAGACCAGCGGCATTATTATCTTTCATCTGAGCCCCGTGTACAGCCTGGGTTCTCCTGGAAAAAAATACAAATAAGTACTCTGGGTGTGTCCGAAATCGCATACTTGTATGCAGTGTGCGAAATACAGGGGGGTCCGACACCCCCGATTAACCCATGATACCCCCCGAAAGCCTCAAAAGCAAAATTTTAAGGGGGTCTCAACATCGGTATTGCGCAAAAATAGGGAGATGGGGACCCCCCCGAATATTGACGGGCATTTCACACACTGCTTGTATGCTATGTAGTAGGTGACATACAGTATGCTAAGTGAACAATATGTCTGAATCCTCAGTATGGATGAGACAGTATGTGAATGGCACCTGGTTGACGTACTACATTCTGCGACATTCCGAAGTGTGCAGATGCTGGAGGCTACGCTATCCCGCAGTGGAGTAGCGAAGATAGTCACTCGCTCAGAAATTTGTGCGAAGGTGCTGGAGGAAGTGCCAACTCTGTCCAAATGTCAGTAGAAAACAATAAGCAGTTACCTAAGCAGAGTCAAATACGTATTTTTTCGTTGATGGTTTTTTAACACTTTTTAACTTTTGCGAGTTCACTGTGTCACTGATACAGATCCAGGTCAGGTAAAGTGTGAGACAAAGCGATCACAATATGCAGAGGTGGAGATTTCAGGTCCAGAGAATACGAAATCTCCACCTCTGACAGTATGGCTGAGTGCATGCATCCTTGTTCTCATGCATACATAGAGCATACATCCCTCCTAATGTGTTGACACAACACCATGATGGTAAAATACCAACATATAAGCAGGTTTCACCGTATGTGAATGGGGCATAAGAGGAGGAGGGAAATGCGTCATTGCCCCCCACCTAACTAAATGCCTGCTTTGTTCATCTGTTTTTCTTTTCCTTGGAAAATACCTAAGTAAGCTAATTTTTATAGAGCTTTGCAAGAGTGTCTTCTAAATGACAGCTTAATACAGCCTATTAAGGTGCTTAACCAGCTGAATTCCATAATGCATGCAGAGGCAGGAATTGGGCTTCTCAAGTGAGTCACCAAGATGTTGGATTAGATGACTGATTGGATGGATAGATGTTTTTTTGCTGTGGCGGGAAAGATTTTGGGGTTGCTGGCCACCAACGAGAAATTCTTCAATGTTGCTCACACTGTCGCCTGCGCACTGTGATGTCACTAAGAGCACCTCACCACACACGCTCAGTGTTGCTCACATGGTCCCTAGCACACTCTGACGTCACCAAGAACACCTCGGCCTCCCGCACATGCTCAGTGTCGTTCCTGTGGTCCCTGGTGCACTCTGACATCACCAAGAGCCCTTCAGCCTCACGCACATGCTCAGTGTCGCTCCTGTGGTCCCTGGTGCACTCTGATATCACCAAGAACCCTCAGCCTCCCGCACACGCTCAGTGCTGCTCATGTGGTCCCTGGCACACTCTGACATCACCAAGAGCACCTCGGCCTTCCGCACATGCTCAGTGTCGTTCCTGTTGTCCCTGATGCACTCTGGCATCACCAAGAGCCCTTCAGCCTCCCGCACATGCTCAGTGTCACTCATGCAGTCCCTGGTGCACTCTGACATCACCAAGAGCCCCTTGGCCTCCTGCACACACTCACTTCTGCTGAAAAGGTCCCTGTACCCCGAGAGCTCATCCTTGTGGGCGAGCAGATATTTCTCAGCTGCTGCGCAGTGCCTGTGCATGCCGAACATTCTGAAAGCCAGTCACACAAAAACTGGGAGAGCCAAAAGCCATGTCCCTGTAATTAAAGTCCCCCCGCTCTTGATAGTAGGAAAAAAAAAAAACTTGGATTTGAGCCACATTGTAAATTCAATAAATCCACTCCACTCATAAAAAGCAGATTGAGAAAAAAAAAACAGCCTTGATCGTTATAATTTAGCTACTTTCTGAAAATATATGGGCTTCCTGGAGCCATACCAAGGAAAGCTGGCGTCGGGGCTGAGCTCGCAACCCAGCTGGATTCGCTAAGTTGACTTCGATCCAGGACCACACAGATATTTCCTCCTCTGCCTAATAATTAAGGGCAGCTAGCAAATGAAGGTGGCAGATAATTACTATCGGCAGCAGTGATGAAAAGCCCCGAATCCCTTAAAACTGCAGCAAACAGGAGAGACTGTTTACTGCTTTACGGTAACATGAGGTTATACAGTTTGGCCTGTTTGTATCCGAAGCTCGCTTTGATTTCATGTATTCATATTCTGTTCAATTCCATTTTACTTATATAGTGCCATTAACAAGGAGCATTTCCGCAGAATCCCAGGTCCGAGGGCCCTGTAGCGTAAGCCAGGAAAATGGGCAGCAAAATCCCCCCCCGCCCGCCCAAGCACCCGACCACCCCCCCCCCCCCCTTCGGCGGCACCATGTGACACAAGGTCACATCATTGTTCCTCTTTTTGAGGTCTTCATTGCTGTGCTTCTGGAAATATCTGGCTCTCCTTACCCCTGGGCAGAGCCAGCAGCACACTTTACTCCAATTTGTGATAAGAAACATGAAAAGATCTATCTAGGATGAGAAAGAATGAGAGAGAAAGAGGGAGAGAGAGATCAGGAGGGCGGAGGTCAGTGCATCCAGCTGGACGGAGCTTGTGCACTTCCCCAGTCACACAGAGAGTCCTGCAGAGTGCCTTTCATCCACAGTGATCTGTATCTCCTGCAGAGAAGCATGTAAAGTGTGTTCTGGGAGCTGCAGAGCGACTGCGTGGTGCCGGATCACCAGTGATCCTGAATGTTCTTACTGACTGCGGATGCGGCCCTGCAGTGCCAGATCGTCTGTGAGCCACGCTGTGTTCAATGGGCTGCCTGAAACATGGGCCCTCATGCCCCTCCTGTGGGCACCGTCCCCTCACCTGTCTACCGGCTTCCTGTAACATATGGCTGGGAGCTTTAAGCGTCACATCTAATGTCAGCACATATCTTACCCACTGAAGGGTTACAGTGAGCCAGGATCTATTCCTAGCTGGCACAAGGCTGTGGAGACCCTGGATGGGATCCCAGAGACAAAAAGGCCGCCCCCAACACACAGTGGTGACCTTTGTCCTGACCAGGCTGACACTTTCTTGGAGTATAAAACGGTCACTGCTGCTCTTCCAAAGTGTCCTCTTCCCATTCCCAGGAAGCCCAAAGGCCAATCCAGAATTCTTACGTGTCCCCTATAATCCACAGGAGCTTTAGTCATGGAGATATTTTTTGGAGATCAGCACAAAAAAAGACATTCTTCTGGGGGAGAAAACACACAATTAGGTAAGAGAACCAGAGCTTTCCAGGCTGTGGAAGGAGCTGTCAGACTGCAGCTGATATGGACGCAGAGAAAGGAAATGTCTCCCGTATTTATCTGGTGTCTAGCATAGCAGATAATGTCCTGCAGTAGCCACCTGACTCTTAATATCTTAGAAACTAAGAGACTGTCAGAGAGCAACTTCTCAAGTGCACCTTGGCACAGGAAGGGTTTACTTTACATATTAAGCTTGTCTAGATCCCTGGCGAATGGCTCGTCACGCAAGTAAAGCAGAAATGCCGGTGTTCCCCGGGACAGTCGAGCACCTGCGTTCATAGAGCTCAGCTATTCAGACACCCCCGTACCAAAATCTACTACTCAACCCCAGGCCTTGTTTGAGAACATCTTGGAGGTACCTGAGTTTAGTTTTAGTTCTTTAACAGAATATTTGCATAGCTGGAATTTCCACATCTTTAGGCTACAAATCCAGCTCTTGTAACCATGGTCTGCTGCTGGAGACCAAGCAGAGCAGACCTTCTGGTACTCGTACCCCACTCCTGAGTCTTATTTCCCGGTGGCGTCCTGACCCGCGTGCGATTGAAAACAGTCTCTGGCTGCCGCTCAAATTAAATTGTTTCCTATAATTGGCAAAAATGAAGAAGGACTGCGTGTAGGGGACAGGATCCTGCTGGGGAGAGTTCATTAAAATTTCGATTTCCCAACCAGTAGGGGCTCCGTATAGGGATGTGGGGGAGAGGAGGGGCGGGACCAATGAGACAGTAGCTCCTTCCTCGAAGCTGGAATAGAGCGTGCGGACCCACGGTGAGTATGCGCCAAAGTGTGCTTCATGCCTCTGCTCCGCGTCTCCGTTAAATTAGAAGCTGTCTACGTTTTTATCTGTGGGATGCTCTCAACCTCCACCTCAGCGCACACTCCATCCAAACCACAAGGAGCAACCGGCCGTCCGCTCTAGGGCCACAGTTACAGTCGGCGGGGCCGTCACGCTCTGCACTGGCCCCCGCGTTTACCCCTCGCGTTATCTTACCGGTGCAGCTGCGCGGGACGACTGCCCCAGAGGACGCGTGGCAAAATGAATCGGTCCGTGCAAGAGCATCATGGTTCAGGGTGCAAAGCGATAAAGGGCGGGGCTTCAGGGGGTACAGGGCCCAGATGGTGGGGGGGGGGAGTCAGATGTGCCTGTCCAATAAACCCCATCACGTCACGCTCAGTAACATTTGCTAAAAATCTGCACGACTCCTGCATTCAGCAGAAATGTATCCTTAAAAAAAGACGGCGTTAAACTGGGAATGCGGGAGCATTTCGGCGGGGGGGCAAAGCCCAGGCTGCGAGGCGCCTCACAAGCTGCCATAATGAAGCTACTGAGGCCTGAAGGAAGGTGATGGAAAAGCAGCGGCGGATTCCTTTGGTTCCTTCCATTTTTATGCAGCAGCCATCCTGACTCCAAACCGCTTAGCAGAGATTCAGATATGACAGGGAGGCATCACATCACTATACAACAGAAGGCTGTACTCTGGGAAAAGAAATGCGAACGGGTAAAACAGGCGTGGGGGGGGGCAAGGCGGAGGGGAGGGGCAAATCTCCTGAGGCAATTACAGGAGAAAGAAACTTCTAGGGGTCTAAGAGGCACCATGGGAATGCTGACTTTGTACAAGGCTGATGGAGCTGCATAGCTGAGGTTAGGCAGGCGACCGACCAGCGACATCACTCCAGCTGTGATGGGGGTTTGAGCTGAAGTTTTCCCCAAGCTGATAGGTGCCACAGGGGAGAGGACAGTACACTGAGATGGTACTGATGCATGAGGGCGGGCTGGAAACCCTGCATAGTAGCAGTTAGACTAAATGTAACAGCTCTTCACCATGGAGTAAAACACCAGCAACGAGGGCTCAGCTTACACTGACTGGCAGACGCTTCCATAAGGCAGATTCTCTATAGTTTACTGCCAACAGACCTTTGATTTATTAGAGGAGTTACAGGAAGCCCTAAATCCTTCGATTTGATTAAACAGATGGTAGACACAGTGTTCAGCTGGGGCTTGGTGTGTGTTTACGGAGAAGATGGCTCTCCGGCAGCCCTGACGTGGACCTCAAGATGCCAGGAAACACAGTGAGCAGGAACGAATAGCTCAAGAGGACAGCAAAAGGACGGCGTGGTGATACCACCCGCCCCCCCATACACACACATCAACAATAAATGTAAAGCGCGGTCACCTTTCGGCATGTGACCCCGGAGCGTATGTTACTCTGTGAAGATCAAAAAGGCACCGTCTCCTGAGGGCGACTGCGTGCCTCGAACATCACAAGCACCTTTCTACAGGACAGACAAGCTGACCTTTTTAAACATTTGCATACACAATTTTGAAACACTCTTCCAAAGGTCACTGAGTACTCCCTAAAAAAAAGCACAATGTACTCTTTTCCAAGAAAATGTACTTAATTCAGTCCACGGGCTTTTTCATAAAGGATCTCGGCATGGCTGATGACTGTACCGGATTGGTCATTAAAAATAAATTCACCGTGTTCACAAAAGCATCATTAAGGAGGTACTTCCCGGAGTAACATACCTCACTGTTCAGAACAGTCTGGCTGTGTTTTTGGCTACCTCTCTGTAAGTAATAATCACACACAGGGTCATTTCACGGATGATAAAGATAGCAGCTGACAGAACTGCCAAGCCGCTTCAGCGATGCACTTAGAGAAACCATAAAGAGTGCAGTGTGAGTAACCACAGCCTCAACTTCCCAGGACTCCATAGAGAAACCATAAAGAGTATAGTGTGAGTAACCACAGCCTCCACTTCCCAGGGCCCCATAGAGAAACCACAAAGAGTACAGTGTGAGTAACCACAGCCTCCACTTCCCAGGGCCCCATAGAGAATCCATAAAGAGTATAGTGTGTGTAACCACAGCCTCCACTTCCCAGGGCCCCATAGAGAAACCACAAAGAGTACAGTGTGAGTAACCACAGCCTCAACTTCCCAGGGCTCCATAGAGAAACCACAAAGAGTACAGTGTGAGTAACCACAGCCTCAACTTCCCAGTGCTCCATAGAGAAACCATAAAGAGTATAGTGTGAGCAACCACAGCCTCCACTTCCCAGGGCTCCATAGAGAAACCACAAAGAGTACAGTGTGAGTAAGCACAGCCTCAACTTCCCAGGGCTCCATAGAGAAACCATAAAGAGTATATTGTGAGTAACCACAGCCTCCACTTCCCAGGGCTCCAGCATTCTTGTTAGTAATCAGCAGATCAGCTAAAAAAAATCTGCAGAAGAGGTACATTCATAAATGTAGATGTCACGTTGGCTGACACGTGTCTTATGAAGTGTGATCACCAGCTTGGCCTGGCACACACACAGCCTGAGAGAGGGAGTGATGAGAGATGGAGTGATGGAGAGAGAGAGTGATGGTGAGATGAAGTGATGGAGAGGAGTGATGGAGAGAGGGAGTTATGGAAAGAGGGAGTGATAGAGAGGGAGTGATGGAGAGGAATGATGGAAAGAGGTAGTCATGTCTTATTTCAGCTGCTCTTTATTATGCACAAAGCAGACGCTTATCATCTTCTGCTATGGATCTGTGTGTGTATGTTTATATGTACAGTACATATGATACATATGATAATTTTTGCATATAAAATAAAGAGCCAACTTACGACCAAATCGACTTACAACGAGTCAGTCAGAACTGATCGTGGTCGTACATTGACAACGGCCTGTATTTACAGGCAACCTTAAAATAATTGTGGGCAAACTGTACTGTCAATGTTAGTACTACTGCTGACCTCTACGAGGCTGAATCTCCACATGAGTCCATGCCACAAATAATCAATACCTTTAATGTATGTTAACTCTAACATGAACTGCGTGTTGACAATAAAATAAGCAATATCTTTGATTTATAGTAATACAACTAAACAGGAGTCCTTTATGTACTGTGTTAGCAAGAATACTACAGAAATATACCTGGATGAATATATTGTAAATGACATATTACAGCTACAGTGCAGATGTATCACTACCGAACGAGTAAACAGCAGAAAAACATAATTTATGTAGTTAAACTGAACTTACCGTTTGTTGCCCGCACACTATCTACGAATCACAATGCGAAATTGAATACTACAAACTGCACACATTTATTCGCTACAACAAGCTACACAGACCAAAATTTCTTGTTGGATTTTCAAGTGTCTACATGGGTGGGTACATGTATACAGTATATACAAGCACTGGATAACTCCCGAGTGATAACAATCTCCAGCAATCACATACTGAATAACGACAACTCAACAAGGAGATTGAGTGGTTAACAGGATTATGATTATTTACACTGCAGGCAGCTCGAAATTAATACAGGTACAATATAACTTACTCATAGGCTCCTATACTCATGTTTTAACAAATGGAGTGATTGAGTACATTAAGTGATGGAATGATGAAGTGGTGGAGTAGTGGAGAGATGGAGTGGTAGAGTGATAGAGAGATGGAGAGATGCAGTGATGACAAATGGCGTGATGGAGAGGTGGAGTGATGGAGAGATGGAACGATGGAGTAGCAGAGTGATGGAATGATGGAGAGGTGGAGTGATGGACAGATGGAGTGTTGGAGTGGTAAAATGATGGAGAGGTGCAGCAATGGAATGATGGAATGGTGGAGTGATGGACAGATGGAGTGGTGGAGAGGTGGAGGATGCACTCAGCACGCATAGAGTAGGGGCCTAACATGAAGGGGGAGATAGAATCTGGGAGCGTGTAGCAGCAATAAAGATGTGAAAATGGTTTGAAATGTGCCTGCAAAGCAAATAAACAATGAAATGCCCTTGAAGGTATGGAGATGTTTTCCTCATAGCGAGCTCTCTGAAGAGGCCGACATCGTCATGCCTGACCCAGCCGGTTATGTCCGGAACGAGATGAGAGTGGGGCGGAGGGGGGGCACTATCAGCGGGTGGGGGAGAAGTGGGCCCAAGGAGAGCTCTATCAGCGCAATGGCGATGGCCCTGCTTTCATGCTCGCTGTGATTTTAACGCTCTCGATGGGCTCGTGAGGGAGGAGTACCTGTATTCAGGCCACTTTCTCATTCCTGCCGAGCGAGCGGTGACACTCAGCTGGGCAAGAGGTGGGTGGGAAATGCCCAATGTCCCGGCAGAGAGCATTGTGCGTGAGGTCATCCACTGCGGAGCCTTGCAGCCCAGGGAGTGTGTGTATGTGTGTGTGTGTGTGTGTGTGTGTGTGTGTGTAGCTTATTTCTGTTCTCAGGGACCACTTTTGAGAAAACGTAACTGAAAATATTGCAGTCATTTCAGTAAAAAGTGCACAAACTTTACACACGCCATTCGGTTGTGCCTGTTTTCTGGCTCTGGCAGAATGGGACTGAAGGACTGAAGGAACTTTAACTTAAACTCCACAAAAGGGGCTGCGGCAGAAAGGAAGATGCTGAGATTCAGCGAATGGGCAACATCCTCCCAGATGTCAAATTAAAAGAACCTCCTGAGGAACAATGCCCAGCCTCCCCCCCCCCAGATCCCCCCAGCTGACCTTATTATCTGAAAAGAGTCACCAGTGTTGTCAAAGCCAGTGGAGTGTTATTAGCTTAGCTATCTGCAGGTGGCGCTATTGGTAACTAGCATGCAAACCAATGGTGTTTATCTGGGCCAGTCCAAGGCCTAAGGTATCAGGCTGGTGCTGCTCTTAGCACGCTAGTCACTGACTGAGGGAAAACTTTTGATCTGTCCAGCAGGACCCCACCAGCTGGAATCAAAGGTGGAGGCAGGGCTGAAGGACATAGCTGTGAGAAGCTGGAGGGGAACCATTCCTGTGACTTGATGACGTCTGAATACCCCTCCATCTTGAATTTGAACTTCCATGAGGCCTGCTGTGAGTGACACACTTTTGTACCCCGTGTTACTGTGCCGCTCCAGGCTCCGCAGCTCTGACAGGGTGTCTGAGGTGTCATGCAGTGGAGGGATCGTCGCTGTATTAAACACACATGTAAATGCCAGCCGGTTCGCCTGACAGACATGTTCACAGCTGACAAGCAAAACCATTTTTCTGAAAAAGGAATGCTTGTCAGGGTTCTTTTTTTACTTAGTCGTCCTCACGGCTTCTTAGGTGAGTGTAGAAAAACACCAGACAGCCCTGGGCAGGTGATTACTTGCTACCTGCTAGTGTCTAATAGAGTCTAAAGCTTAATTTTTCTCATGTTACATATTATAGGTGCACAACGTATTATGCATAGCAGGGAGCCTCTCCCTTTTGCATAATGCCGAAGAGGCCCGTCGGTTTCCTGACTTTCGTCACCTGTGCTCACCAACACACGTTAAAGAAGATTCTAGAGGCATAGGAGAATGCTGGTGTACAGGGACTCAGATCCAGGGGGAGTGGCTTTAGTCAGAGGGGGAAGGGTCTAGGTCAGAGGGGGCGTGGCTATGATGGCGGGAGGGGCCACACCGGGCTCATTGTGGAGACACGGGTGTTTCGGTTTGGCCGGTGCTGGATGAGATGTCGGCCACGGTGCTGTAATCCATCTCAGGGGGGCCAGCGCCTGCCCAGACACAGTGCTGGGAAACAGCCGGCAGCAGGAAGACAGCCACCATCCATCCTGGGCCCGCAGGCCAAAATTAGGTCTTTCGCCTCATGTTGATGTTTAACTTTCATATATATTTTATTGCTGTGCTAAATATACATGCCGTATCAGCACCCTAACTAGATGAAGCCAAGTGCTGATCTTCATGGTTTTATGAGGGGGACTCAATCACAGTGAATTAGCAGCAGTCATTCTGGCATTAAAGCACACGCAGAGAGTGACAGCGTGGGCATGAGGGAACATGGCAGTGACGCTCCTGCGCCCCTTTTAGAGCCAGGGAGATGGAACTCTCAGCTCACAGTTGGAGTCTTATGTTTTCGTCACACATTATAAAGCTGCGAGGGGAACGGCGTGTGGAAAATCCAAATATCATTAAAGAGTGTAAGAGATCTTTATTGTAGTGGTTGTTAGCTAACGGGCTTAATGCGTTTCAACGATACGGAAGACATCCAGCACTGTAGGTGTGTTCTACTTATTAGGGCTTACTCAGATGCAGATATTATTGATCAGATGTTTCCTACATGCCCTGAGGCTTAATTGCCTTTATTGTGTGTGTGTATGTGTGTGTGTCTGTGTGTGTGTGTGTGGATAATGAGAGCAGTAGCAGTGGACATGCACATCACATACGTGATGCCCTGCTGCATTGCGATGATGGACGTACATATCTGGCTTTATGAATACATGCATTTTAATGTAATATTTATTACATTTGACACCTGATAATAATATATGATTCATGTGGCCATTATTTTTCCTGCAGCTATACTAGATGCCTTCAACGTTTACTCGTTTGCATACCTTTGTAACACTCAGACACACCCCAGGTGCTTTGGGTACGCAGTACAGAGAGTTTGATTTTAACCAAAACACAAATCATTCAGGCATGTGTCACAGGGTTAGCGATGCCATCGCCGCCGAAAACAGAGACATCCCAGAGCTCATCTCCAAGGCAGAGACGAGAGGGGGGTGTGGATGGCACTGTGGGAGGGGGGGCAGGTGCGTGACACGGTGTCAGCATGGCTCCTCCGGCCCCTATAGATTCGGGAGGCTGTATCTGGCCCTGTGCTGTCACTTCAAATCACTACTGCATTATGCATGAGTTCCAAACACAGAGAGGCTGGAGAGGATGATCTGAGAGGCTGAGGGAGGATGATCTGAGAGGCTGGGGGAGGAGGATCTGAGAGGCTGGGGGAGAGAAACTGAGTGACGGAGGGAGGAGGATCTGGGAGGCTGGGGGAGGAAGATCTGAGAGGCTGAGGGAGGATGAGGTGAGAGG
>JAODKC010000039.1:18831062-18844860 GCA_026777985.1 Mormyrops attenuatus | reverse complement strand
CCCCCCCCCCCCCCCCCCCCCCCCCCCCCCCCCCCCCCCCCCCCCCCGCCCCCCGCCCCCCCCCCCCAGCCGCGGCGCGCGGAGGATCCGAGAGGCAGGGGGAGGACCTGAGAAGCTGAGGGAGGATCTGAGAGGCTGAAGGAGGATCTGAGAGGCAGGGGATGATCTGAGAGGCAGGGGGAGGAGGATCTGAGAAACTTCACAGTTAGCACTAAGGAAACGGCTGCATTCATGTTCAAAATCCATAATTACTCCTATGCAGCCTTGTGGCCCCGAGGGAATTTTCCATGAACTGCAGTGCAGATAAGGAGGAGGTCATGAATCAGGAGCAGGATCCAGGTCACAGAGCTGGGATCATTCCGAGGCTATGATGGCCAGACGGGCGGCACACAGGGGTGTGTGGAGGTATCTCTGGGCTCACTTGGGCGTTTTCTTCCTGCATTTGTTTTCCTTTCCACTCCTCCTTCCATTTCCAACATCATTATGTTACTGATTTTCTTGCTTAGCGAGTCAGTTTTCAGAGTTTATTTGCTCTTTACAAAAAGTCATTTTCAGGGTTTATTTGTTCGGTTTTAAAGTCATTAAGCTGTAAATCCTGCATTTACCCTCTTCTCACTGTGTCCAGCTCTCACAATGACTAGCAACTTTTTTGCTATGACAAGTAAAGTCAAGTTCTTTATTTATATAGCATGTGTACACTGTTGTCATTCAAAGAGGTTTACAAATAAGAAAAATACAGAATACAAAGACAATTCAAATTCAAATTAAAAAGACATAAGAGATCAGAAATGATTATAACATGATCAGAAGATGAAAGCAGAGAAGAAATAAACCCATTTAACACCATCGCAGGGCACATTTACATACAATTAAAACCTATGGGCAATTTGGTAAGTCCGATTAACTGACACCTCATGTTTTCGGACTGGGGAGAGGTAACCGGAGGAAACCCCTGGAGGAAATCGCAGGAAACCCCACAACAACACAGGGAGAACATGCAAACTCCATGACAGAGAGACTCAAACCTGGGTCCCGGAGTTGTGAGGCTACAGTGCTATCTACAGTGCCACCATGCTGCCTGAAAATGACAAGAAGTTAAACATGAAGATAAAAAGCAGATTCCAGATAAATTAGGATAATATGCTGCCATTACAGGATAGCAATGCAGCAGAGGTACCAGAGTGCTGAGCTGAGCTGAAAGCCAGGTCAAATAGGAACGTTTTTAGCCTGAATTTGAAAGTGTCTGGTGTCAGGGGTCTTCTAATGCTCTCAGTCAACTGTTTCCATTTACAGTAACAAAAACAAATTTGAGGTTTTCATAGACATGACATGTGACATGAGGAGCGGTGTGCAGCATGGAGGCCAGGGACGAGGGCGTACATGCTGATAGTCCGGGAAGCCGGCCTGCAGGAGCAGCCTTCAGCAAGGCCCTCCACCGGAGTCACTCCCCCACAGCATAAATCAGCAAATGCATGTCAGGCAGACTACGGAAAAAAACGCAGAGCAGCATAAGAGCTTCACTTTCAGTCAAGACATTGCTAGGGTTCTATTCTTCAAGCTGTCACAACCAGGAATATCATCAGATTGGGAGAGACACCCAGATGCGGACAGAGTTATTTAACACAACAGGGCAGATCCTGGAATGCTGGAAGAGGAGTGAGGTCTCTCTGTTAACCTGAGCGTGCCATTTCATCTGTTAAAAAGACAGTATTCTATCAATGCAGAGTTCTTTTAGGCCGTTTAGATTAAAGCCAACATTTGTCATTAATAACCGGTACTCACAGATGGGAAATGCTGTTGCCGGTGCTTTTTTAAGATGCAAAGTTTGTTAGACTGAACTGCTTACTCAAGTCAACATGTTTACTGTGAAAAGTCAAAACGTGAAATAACAGTCACGCACTCAGAAACTGTGTTTCGCTGAGCTTAAGATGTTCAACTTAACGGATATTGAAGGAGGTGCTGCCATCTCTCTTCACGAAGGATGACGGCCATGTCGTTCTCATGAACGTACGCCTGCCTGAGGGACCTGAACGGATGCCGACCCGCCTCCTGAACGAACAACCCAGCCGAAGCGCTGCCAAAACGAGACTCCAGACAATAACTCTGGGTGAGAAATATTGCTCATCCTCATTTTGGCATTCTCAGAAATGATCCTCGGAATGGGAAAACGGAATGATAACTCCTGTCTGACAGAGAATTGAGCGGAACTGAAATTAGCAAAGAGAAGAAAAAGGCGAATGAAGGGGATGTTTAGTTATTATTAGGTGCTAAGCGCTGGGTCAGCTTTGGATGTGTATTTGTGCTGCTTTGTAAGATAAGCTGAGCCCTTACCTCTTATTTTTGACGGTTGACAGAGGCAAATCCTGCTCACTCTCCATGCCACTCACACTCCATACCTCTCACTTTCCATGTTGCTCTCTCTCCATACCACTCACTTTCCATACCACTCACTCTCAATGCTACTCACACTCCATGCCACTCACTCTCCATACCTCTCACTCTCCATGCCACTTGCTCTCCATACCGCTCACTCTCCATGCCGCTCACTGCTTACTCTCTATGCCGTTTGCTGTCCACATCACTCACTCTCCATGCTGTTCAGTCTCCATGCTGCCTGTTAATGGCTGGTTCACAGTTAGCTATTCATGAGCTCTGCGGCCTTCAGTTCGAACAGGAGTGAAAATGATGCAGCTCTATGTGTTTGTAAATGTGAATGCCTGCTGCAAACTCAGTGTACACACACAGACAGACAGACACAAACACACACACACACACACACACACACAGAAATAGCTATGGTACCTAAATGCTTGGTAAGAAAACATATTTTTTATAGACAGCCAGCATGTACACAAGTATCTCCTGCTGCCACTGTCTCCTGTTTTATTCTGAAATTATATGGATTTGTGTGTTGGCATTATGTGGGTTTCATATCTGTGTCTCCCTGGAGTAAATGGTCAGCTCTCTGTTCAGCACCACGGACAGCAGCTTGTTCAGTGCCATGGACTCCAGACAGCACACACAGCAGACAGTGGTTCGTTCAGTACCGTGGAAGGTGGCTGATGCCAGCCTTCGCACAGCGCTGGGCTCAGACCCGTTGGTGATCCCAGAGCCATGGACAGCAGCAAAGCGGGAACCGTGAGCAGGAGAGGAGGAGCTGCGTATGGCTCTGAATCAATACCAGGTGTTTTCCCAGTTCTGCGCCTTTGTGCCCAGCAGCCCTTCCTGCAAAGCTCTACAGTCTGCCTCCCCCTTGTCTGGCTTCTTTATCTAATTATAGCTTAATGACACACCGAACCCACTGCAGCTGGTTACATTCTTCCAGTTGTTTTGGTCATTGTCACTTTGTTGTCCTGTTGCCATTTAAGGGCATGTTATTTGCGCATGACAAGCTGCCTTCTGACATATTTCAGTTAATTTCCCAGCCTAGCAGAACCTACTTCAGCTCAGATCTCAATCTGGTTCCCCTGGTTTCCCCCAGCCCTCTCCACATTCTGCTGTTCATTTCTTGAACCAGAACCAGGTCAGCTGCAGACAGTCCCAATGCTGCTTCGCTCTGCAGAGCCTGCGGATTGGGTATTGGCCCCTCGACAATGTACCATCCACAAGCTGCCATGTCCGGTCCCCCCAACCTGACCGCCATCCTCTTTGCTTTCTTTCTGACTCTGTTTTGCAGTGACTTGATACCTTCACCCTGTCAGAGCTGCTCCCCCTACACTGTTCCTATTGGCACCATAATAACCCTCTCCCTAACCCCCACCCTCTCCCTAACCCTCACCCTCTCCCTAACCCCTAAACATGCTTCAGTGGCCTCTCCGCCTCAGATGTGGCCCCCGTTCTCATTCCCGGCGCCTCGAGGAGCTCGAGTCCCTCCCCGTCCATGTGGCATTCTTTCAGGCTTGCTAACGGAGAGAATCCGCAGGGACCCCGCCTATAATTCCCAACATTCCTCGCATTCTGTTTTGTGCGGTGATGCGGAAGTGCATTTTCCCGTTATTCTAATCATTAAGCTTTTTTTTTGTATCCTTCTCGTTGTACCCCCCCCCCTTTCTCTCCACCCCCCTGCTTTTCTTGCTCTCTTCCTGTCTGCCTGTGAGCCATGGTGCTCAGGTCGTTTTTCAAACAGCCAGGCTAACAGCGTCCTTACTTTATTTAGGATTTGATTTATTTGGCTGTGAGGAGCCAGCACCTGGTCTTACCCGCAGCCTGCCCCCCCCCCCCCTCCCCCTGCCTCACCTCCTCTGCGCCGCTGCTGTTCCCTCCCCTCCATGTCCTACATGCTCCCTGCCCTGCCAGTCTGCCCTGTCATTGAAAAAATGGTGACAAAATACATACAGCTGCTCCTCAGCTTATGATGGGCTTATGTTCCAGTGAACCCAACATAAACTGAAAATATCGTAAGTCAAATATGAATATGATATTATGTCACACATAAAAACCACTGCACAATACATTGTTAAACACTGTCTGAGATGTCTGCCATCACTCTACAGTAGTAGAAAGTATCGTGTGACATATCGCTAGCTGGGGAAACAGATCTAAATTCAGAGTTTCATAACTACTAAATGTGTATCACACCATCGTAAAGTTGAAATATTGTAAGCTGACCCATTGTAAAGTGAGGAGCATCTGTACCCATCTAAATATTTACAAATATCTACAAAACTCTGTGATTGAGCTAAAACCTGGTAGATGGTGTCTCAGGCGACAGTGTCACCTCACATGTTCTGTGTTCTTGTTCACACACTCCACTCTTCTGCCCTTTAAAATTCTTATCCACCTTCCACCTTGAATTTGCTGAAATTAAAGGGGCATGCTGGGATTTTTTTTGACCTCCCGTTTTCTGTTGCTGCTGTTGACACTGTGAGTGTGTGTGTGTGTGCATGTGAGTGTGTGCCTGTGTGTGAGTGTGTGTGTGCATGTGAGTGTGTGTGTGTGAATGTGAGTACGTGTGTGTATGCATGTGAGTGTGTGTGTGCGTGTGTGTGAGTGTGTGTGTGCATTTTGACACTATGCCGCTCCATCCTCTTCCCTGCTCACTCTCCTTCCACATCCTTTCTTTCTTGAGGACTCGGTGAGAGGTGGTCAGGTTTCTAATCCCGCTAATAGTCCTTATGGGATGCGCCGGGTGCAGAGATGTGTTGCAGGGTTGCCGTGACAATGCGAGAGTGGTGGGTAAGGGGGCAGGGGGCTACTTCAGATTCCCTAGCTGTGCTCCTCTCTTCGTCTCTGGAGTTAAAAGACAGAGATCTCCAAAAAGGCAGGAGGAACTGTCAGTGGGCAGTGTGTTTGCCCTCTCTGTACAGCCCATCCATCCATCCATCCATCCATCCATCTGTTTATGTAGTTGAGGCTTACAGTAAAAATTAGAGATACAAAGTGATGCAGGACTCATTGTTTGTCCATATTTTTCTACTTCTGGGTCAAGTGCAAGGAGATGATACAGCTGTTAAGGAAAACAGCAACGTGTAACAACACATCTGGCTGTAAAGAGGGAGAAAAATCTAAAAGTGAAATGTCACCCAAACTACACTATACAGTAATTTAAAAAAATAATAAAAAGCTGTCTGGCAGTCTGCCTCTCTGGCCTCATTTCTGCTCTACTGCTAGCCTGCATCTCTGCCAAGGCGGACGGCTGAGGCGCAGTGCAGGCTCTGTCCAGCAGGGGAAAGCAAGAGCAATTAAAGGCTCATTTGAGCTTTTTGTTGAGAGATGACGTGACAGACTCAAAATACACGCGAGAGCCATTTGGCATAGGGCCTGTGCTGCGAGCTGATTTCCACCCCGTTGGCCGCTGCTCTCCACTCAGCATCACCCACAGGTGAATCTGTTTACCGAACGCCCCACCGAATGTGAGGAATCTGGTGATTTAAATGAGCTGGCCATCCCTCGTCAATGAGGGGCGCAGTTTTGCACTTATAGGTGGTGATACAGAACATGTATCGACAATGGGATTTCAACAGCATGCAGGGGAAATAAAATTATGTTAGACGGAAATGCATCATTAGCCAAAACGAGGCCCTAACGGCGTCCGGCTTCGTTTGTGCACCTGCGGTGGAACATCTGCTCGCCTCAGTCACCCTTAAATACATACAGGCCAAGCTATGGCTCCCAGATGTTTGAATCTCTTCATCTGCATAAAAACAGTATTTAGGACGTCACAGGCTGCTCTCGCTTTAATGACTGTGAGCGTTCACGTCAAGTAGCAGAGCCGCGCTCTTCGCGGTCCTGTCCAATTATGGCACATTAGAGGAGCGGACCCATTTGCCGGCAACATTATCAGCTGCAATGAGCCTCTGCGGTGCAGCAGTTCAGGCCAAAGCCTGGGTCTAGCATCGGAAGCTAACGGTGCCGCCGCTAGCCTGGATGGGAAGCGTAAACACAGAGCTAATTAAGTGGTGGAACAGCTCACTTATTTCATTATAATTAAATCACAACCTAGTTGGCTAAGCAATGCTAAGGATGGATAGCATCTCTCGCTTCTTTGTGGTGGCCTTTAAGCCAGGGCTAATATTTGTTGGCCGTGCATGTGAGACTAATTGTTCTTGGCAGATGAGCGTTTAAAGTGCAGCGAGCTAAAGTGTGCTAACAATTAACACAAAATATTCATCCATGATAAAGACCTAATCTGGGAATGCGAAAAAACAAAGAAAACTTTCATTAGACCGTAACTACTGCACCCTGGTTACAGCATTACAGGTTAATTAGCTCTGCACTGGTATTTGCACAAATTTAATGACCTTTTAACTGAAAGGAGGATTTGAGGGAGTCTGAAATGCAAAGGTTTGAGTAGAGGAATGAAGCGGAATGCAGAAGAGTAAAAAAAAACACACACATATTGATACTTTTGGTCAAGTAGCATCAAAATAAAGTACAGTATTCTAAATTAGTGTCAATTAATCACTATTTAAGGATGTACTGCAGTCAGGAGCTGGATACTTTTTAAACTGCCCTAAATTACATATGCACCTCACAGTTCCCAGGTCACCCATACACAGCGCCCCCTGGAGGGGGGGATGCTATTGGCCAGCAGCTGGCACAACCCGTCCAGGGAACCTAAGTTTTACAGCCTCTCAGTGGATACTCACTCTGAGTAATGCCTTTGGCTCCTGTTTCAGGCCATAGCCTGGTGGGGCCGAGGTGGAGCACGGGGCAGCGGCACTGAGGAAGGCAGGGTAGCTGGCGAGAGCGAGGATGGCCGTCATGTTCGCTCCCTTGGAGCTTAAGGGTGGGGCCTCCCAGCAGCTATGCTGCCTTATATCAAGCCAGAATGGGGTGCCAACCCATCGTAGGGCACACTCACACAGCATACACACACATGCACACCTACGGGCAATTTGGCTACTGCGATGCACCCCACAATGACATGGGGAAAACATGCAAAATCCACACACATGGACACCCCCTTATATCCATACACACATGAAATATGCATCCCCCTCCCCCACACATGCACCCACACATACATTCCTGTCATTGTGGGGACTCTCCATTCATTTCTTGCATAAGTAACCAAACAAAATACAAGACTTTTGGCATTTTTAATTTTTCCAGTCACAGATTATTATAAAATTGAGTTTTCTCTTCTGCAACCAGAAAAATGTCCCCACAAATAACAGGTTTTTGTCATACAGTGGGGACATTTGGTCCCCACAATGTAGTGCATACATGAACACACTCACACACACACACACACACACACGCACGCACGCATGCACACACACACACACACTCAGATATATCTTAAATTCAGCAAGAGAACCAGTTCTGTGTGCTGAGTCATTAATCCTCTAAACATTGTTTATTTTACACTCCATCCGGCAAAAATAAATTCATTTCAAGGTTGTCAGAACTTGGCATTTTGCAAGCGCCAGTCTGCCGATAAACTGCTCTGACCACATTCGTTAAGCACGCTATTAAGTAGGGCTGGTCCTTGTCAGATGAAAATAAGACAGCCTACTACACATAAAAAATAATAAACATTAGTGCTGACACATTACTCCCATGTAATCTGACCTTTCAGCATTCATTGAAGTAAAATGGAGAAATTGCTTGTTTAATAATTCCACCACAGCAAAAAGGAAAAGGTATTTAAAATATAATGAATTGGTAAGCGATTTGTTGACGGGGTTGTGGGCTGTTATTAGGGGAAGGGAACATCTTTTCTTCGAGTTGAAAGGAGAAATATTGCAGCAGGAATGTCCATTTGTCCTTGACGCACTCTTAAATAGAATTGGGATTAATTATTAAAATAGCTCATAACTGGCAATAAATATTAGCTAACAACCATCACTGTCCCGTGGGATGGGGGCAATCCGTCCTTTCTGAGGACATGATTGGTGGCCTCAATGGTGTGACAATTGGGGGGAATTAGTGCGACATGGATTGTAAAATTTTAAATGTGTTACTGGGCCGATGGCATGTTTCTGTCACCCCCCGTCGTTAATCAGGGCTGAGTGGCCAAGAGCTGAAAGCCTGAGCTCAGAGTCTCCGCTTTGCACACATGTGCAGCTTTGACCTACAATTTTAAAACTCGAGGATGAGGGACAGTTATGCACGCCGAAGCAGGTCAGGGAAGGTTCCTGATAACGATCTAACAGGCTGCTTCTCCAAGCAGGGACTGAGCTACAGACACACATGCTCTCCTCCCGATCCGGCAGCGAGGAAATTCATTTTCAAAAGAGCTGGAAATAATTCTGCCTTTCAGACTCCCTCCGCTTCTGCAAGCTGAGGCCACCATTGTCCCTCCCCAAGGTTCGTGGAAATCGATACTTTATAGAAAGGAGTAGGGACGCTGAGAGCGGTTTTTCATCAAACATCAGAGAGAAGTCTGCAGTGTTCCCATATTAAAGGATTTAAAACGTCGCACTTAATGAAATGAAGAAATCAATTCTGTCGCTGTGACGAAAAAAGAAAAGATAGGCCTATGCCTTTAAGTATTAAAGAGCAAACGTCGTTTACATATAGTGGGTCTGTTCTCTGAGATCACTGAGAAGCCCAGGCATCCCTGCTCTCCTCCTTGTCCTCCTCTTTTCTCCTTCCTGCCCCTCACACCTGCACATCACCCCGCAGTTGTACTGCGATGCATTAAACGGCAGCTATCAGCTAAGTGCAGTTTGTGAGCTATGACACATCACTGGAAAATACGTGCTCGGCCGTTTGTGGCACAGTGCCTGTCCGACATGGGCGCGATTCACAGAGGGCTCCAGTTACTCAAATCTGGCTTCCCATGGGGGAGGGGGGTGAGAGGGAAAGGAGGTCGGGGCCTGACAGGATGGGGCTCTCGCCCGCTTGCTGAGGGGACAGACAACCACCACGTGTCCCATCAGAGGAGGAGGAAGGACACACATAATCATCCATTAGCTTGCTGGTCATCTCCAGATCACACTGCCGAAAGTGGTCCTGTCATCAGTCTGCTGCGCTCCGCAAGAACAGCACATGTTACGGCTCCGGAGAGTTCCATCAAAGTCAGAGTCTGTAGATGCTGATCGGTGACCGAATCAGGGCAAATCCAAAGTGCTTTCTTTACAGGTCTACACGTAGGAGGTTAACCAAGCACAAGACAAAATCATCCACTTGTAATCTTTACTCCTCCCCGGATCTGTAAACGAGACAAGGGTATGTTCAACACCTTTTAGCTTTGGGGGGCGGGGCGCTCGCTGACAGACTACGAGCGACAGAGGCAAAGCTAGTGTGGGCGGAAGCGAGAGAGGTGGCTGCTTAGGGCCCAGCGGCCACTAGGCTCGCCCCCATCTGATCCGCCTGTCAGAACAGGAAGGAAGATGACAGATGACAACCAGGGCAATCACATTTTGCTTACAGCCCCTGAAAAGGGTTGGCCTGGCAGAAAAGGCAGAACCTCAGAGGCTTTCAGGATGTCTGGGAGTCGCATGCAGTCGACGGCAGCCGTGCGATTCCCAGACATTGCGTGTGGTGGACTTCAGCGTCCAACATGGGGGGCTGGTCGGGGGACATGCGAGGACAGAGGAGAGTCCTGTAAAAAACTGAGAGCTGGAGAGGAAAGGACAGATTTATTACAAGAGAGGACATACTATTTCAGATAAAGGAGGCCTGTGAAGTTAGGGTCTAAGCGAAAAACAAAACCTTACATGAAAAATTACTGTTACAAACAAGAGAATGAAAAAGGATAAGCCCGACAAAGTATATCATTATGATTGTAACGCTGCTTTCCCATCGAGGATGAAAGATGTGGATATCCGTCAGTGAAAGAGCTTAGCGATACCTGGAAACAAAATAAAACATTACAGCGGCCCAGAAATGCGTTTCGTCAGGCTTTCTCCTGCTTTATGGAACCCGCTCCCTATCGGCCACCTGCAAGACTGCAGTCATCCTCTTCCTTCAATCCTGACACTGAGCCTGACACCGAAGATGTATGATCAGTTTGAATATAAATGCCTTTGTTTCCCAATTTGCAATTCCACCGACCCTCCTTGCTATTAGTTTTTCATCGTTTATCGTATGCAGAATAAATATAGATGTCCATTATTTCCAAATATTCATTTTACATTCTCTCTATCCCTCCCAGAAAACATACTGTTTGTGAATGAGTTTATTAGTTGCTTTTACCAGACTGACTACATTCAGTCACATTTCACTACCATTTACTGTCCCAAATGAGCAGTAGAAGCAAATGATTTTTTTCTCGACGTCAGGAGGATACCATGAGAATGTGAGAAGGCACGTGCGCCGTTTGCAGTGAAAAACGCGTCTTTTCAAGGATTTGCCAAAGCACCCATTATGCCACCAATACACAGAGCACCCGCCTTTTTCTTAAACGCAATCTCAATGAGCTGGTCTCTCCATTTACCACCTTCCTGCTCACTCCATCCATCTTCATTACAATATGAAGTGTCTACAAGGCAATGCGGATTTCTGGTGGGTACCACTCCAGCGCAGTTTAAACTGAGATTTTATACTTGTTTACTTATATCTGTGCACACAAATCGGAACAAAACAAAGCTAGAGATCCATATTAACTGGATGTGCTCTAAATGTATACATACAGATGGGCGTGTGAAGAAGTATCCACCCTAAATACACACGGGGCCCCGTTAAAATGTGAAACGGTAGGAAATGGAGATTTATAGATACCAATCCTTGGCATCCATTGTCAAAAATTTCCTAGTAATAGACTAATAACTGTATGTAGAATCATTTTTATAATAATTACGCAATTGGTGGTTTGTTTTGGATTACGATTGCAATAAAAATAATAGTCAAACATGAAACATTTTGGTAAACAATATTAAAAGTTGGCTACCTACAACCGAGACCACACCCGCTGTGTGAGCGTCAGGCAGCTCCGCTGGACAATAACAGCAGATGCTAATCAGGGAAATAGGGAGGGGGACGTTTTAACGGAGAGCCATTGCATTCCATATGAATATGAATAAATCCCTCCCAGTGACGTAGAGCCGGTCCCGGTGCGCCGGTCCGCGGTGCCGCTCCGCCAGATGCCAGCGAGCAGCGGCTGTGCGGTGCGCCATCGCCCGGCTCCGCTTCACCCCTCAGTCCGAGCATCACCCGAGCTTTACTGAACGGAGAGGAAGAAAGAAAAGAAAAGAAAGAAAGAAAGAAAGAAAAGTGCACCTTGTGTCAATTTGAAGAAGAGGTCCGAAGAGAAGGAAAGAGAAGGAGGCTGGGAGGAGGAGTAGGAGAGAGGTCATCGCGCCCTGTCTTGGTCTGTCTCCGGGAAGATGCTGCGATTAACCCTGCTGCCGCTTTTGCTGGCGGTGGGGCTGTTCGCCGTCCGAGCTGGAAAAGGTGAGTGAAAGCGCAACTTGCTGTGTCCGAGCTGCTCATTTCTGGGCTGCACGGAGGCGGAGCGATGCTGGCCGACTGGCTGGATCTCAGCACCCTGACGCCTGGCTGATGCTCTTCCAGCTTAAGACGAGGAGCGCACCTCGATCAGCGGGCTGGAACCCCACCGCCGTGTCCGAACCGCTTCATAAATTGCGCTCGTGATCAGTGCAGTGATCTTTTATAAAACCTTAACATTTGAGTTTTATTTATGGCGTAGGTTCTGTTTTACTATTCTTACTTCAGTATCTCAACACTCCTGTAAAGAGACTTGATTCGTATTACTTTATATTCCGGCGACAAATCGAACAAGAAATAAATGAGTGAAAACAAATAATTTCCTTATAGTTTTGGGATACAGGGGCGCAATAAGCAGTAATAAACTATTTTGTTTCCCAAAACAGCTTAAGGTACGACGAAGCAGCGTGGCTTGTAGTTAATCATTACCAATTAAGCGTTATGATGATTATCTAAATAAACATCAGAGGGAAACCCGAACCACTGCCCTATGATAACTGTGTGAGGTCGCACTCACGCGGATTACTGTTCCCTGTTCACTTTCCATTTACGGCTGTAATTTCAGTCGTCAAATCCCGCCTCACTGAAATAATGACCAGATAAACGCGGCGTGACGGAGACTTCGTGGGGGGAGCGGAGTGAAGGGACCGGGATGAAGGTGCCGGAGGGGTACGGAGTACGGAGTTCTGGTAAAGCGCTGCTTTGTATGGTGACCCGGCCACCGTGGTCCATGATCAGCCATATGAACGACTTTCCCTTTTCGGTAATTCCCCCGGGAAACGGCTGCGTATCCAGCGGGGCTGAGGGTGAGGAAAGTGCGGAGAAGGGAGCGCCGTGAGGGCGCGGGCAGCTTTACCGGAGAGCTGGGGGTGCTCACATCCACCAGGCAGACAATAAACAGTGGAGCCAACAATGTGACCAAGAAATTAATCCGCAATCACTCAGACCTCATGGTCACGCAGAAATGTTTCTGGCAGAAGTACTGTAAATTGTCGAATCCAAAACAACATTAAACCCTGATTTAAATACATTAAACACGTTTAATATAGCCATTTATCCAGGAAGTAATTTAACTTCCTTTGATCAATGTGCGTGTGTTTCTGAACAGAGGTGGGACAGCACTGTCGGAGTGAGCAGGCATTTAGGGTCTGAAGGGGCGGGTTAGCGTATTCTTACCATGGGCTGCCTGTGACACTTTGAAAACTGCCAGGGAAGTCAGTGTCCCTGACGGAGCTACTGCGGTGGACAGGGGACACCCCCAACTGTAATCTTATCTAGCATGAGAGCTCTAATCCACAACCCTTGGGGTAAAAATCCCACTCTGTATCCTTCACACTGTCAAAGTAGCCCGTCATAGCAGATACTGAGTCATGTTTTAAGTCAAACTTTCTGAGAGTGACCGGAGGGCGTGGACTTTGGTCGGGACCGCGAACCTCGCTGGTCTCTCTCCAAAGGGCAGCGACGGTTTGGAGACGTGCTACCCCGCCGCTTATGCTGCCTGGGGCACAACCTCCCATTGTGGCCTAAGGAGGGATGGAGAGGGAGGGTGACACAGACCTTATAATGGGGAGGGATGGCAAGCGGCTGGTATCCGTGGTGGCGCTTGCAGAGGGGATCGCCTTTTGCCGGCGCTGCATAAACATTGCAAGTGATAGATCTGGTCACGCTGCGGAGTAAAAATAGTTCTTAGTGGCGAGGCAAAGGTTGTCTGTTTGCTTGGCGTAGTGCAGGGAACAGATGGGAGAAAATTGGAAAAATGAGAAGCAATTTGCGCATTTACTGTCCCTGTGCCCCCCCGCCCACCCCCTGCCTGTCCGAGCCCGCGCCCTTCACTCTCCACGGATGGTGCGCCGATTCCAGGGGACGCCAGCGCTTTCTGCATCCAGCCTGTGGGCGTCGTCACGGCACATTAACCCTGTCATTAATGCAGAGAGCGGAAAGAGGTGCTACAATCTGGGGG
>JAODKC010000039.1:18800010-18817449 GCA_026777985.1 Mormyrops attenuatus | reverse complement strand
CCCCCCGCCCCGCCCCCCCCCGCGCCCCCCCCCCCCCCCCCCCCCCCCCCCCCGCCCGCCCCCCCCCCCCCCCCCCCCCCCCTGGCTAGTCCCTGCTCTCTGATTATCAATACACCTCACATCTGAGGGGCTCAGATGGTATGGGCATACAGCTTAAGGGCACGCTTACTTCATGAGGTGAGATTCGTGACAACAGTGTTTAGGAACACTACCTTGAACTCTGGGACTAAATCACCACTGAACTTGTTTGTCAGGAGTCTTTTTTTGAGGTAATCTTACAGATTTCTGTGGGGGAGGGGGGGTTCAGGCTGTCGTAGATAAGGACTAGTGCTTTCCTCAGTGATGTCTGTTCTGCTGTGAGTGGACTTAAATAGGTTTTTCCGATAGCAGGACGTCCATTAGCTTTGGGGGTGGTAGTGGGGCGGAGGGGGGGTTACCGTGATAATATAAAAAAAACAACCCGAAGCTGCAGCCCAGGGTCTGTACGATGTCCCCTGTCCCAGCTCAACTATCCTGTCAGCATTCCTGTGCTGCCCCGAGACAGCTGGGTGACGACCAGGAGACTCATTCATCATCTGCCCAGACAGCGCCGGGGGGCGGGAAGGCGGAGCATTCCTACTCCATCCATCAATGACTCGTCAGGATTTAGAAGCCCAGATATCATGTGATCCCTCCAGATGTCATGTGATCCATTCAGATGCACAGGAGAGCTCTGTAAGGGAGCTAGGAGTACACAGATGCATGTGGGTATACAGTTGTGTGTGGGTATACTGTATATATGCACGTTAAGGATCAAGGGGATGGGGCTTGAGTCACATTTCCACGACCTGATCCTTACTTCCCAGCTTCTCCATCTAAGCCTCTCCTTCTCTCCCTTATGACAGTCCTGATCTGTCTCCGTCCGGTTTTCAGGTCCCGGAAGCCACATTTTTTGTTTGATTCTTATGACTGTTTTTCGTTTCCCCTGTGTGCACCCCCCCCCCCCCAAAAAGGAGAAACGTTAATGACAGAAACACTAAGCAGAGATAGTCCCCGACGACAGTGTCTCCTTGAATCTCTAGCACCCTCTACCCCACATTCACTCATGTTTTTAAATGTAACTATAACATTTGACCTTTTTTGGATGGTCTGTGTCCTTGAATGGTGCTTGACTTGACTGTGACACTGCAGCTTATGCTTGTGGTTTCACAGTGTGTTACTGTGCATGTGGTGGTGGTGGTGGGGGGCGGGGGGGGCCCATTCAGCGCTGCTCAGTTGCACACCGCTGCGGTGTGATTTTTCGAAGCTCGGGTGAAATTGAAGTGTCACCCCAACGATTATCTTTGCCAGTGTCCTTTAACGTGTAATGTTTTGCTATTGATTTTAACCCCTCACCCGAAACCTGAGTCCCTTGTTTGCCCATCTGTGTGTGGACCTGGTAGGTGCTCCGGTACCCCCTGGCACCCGGGGCCGTGGCCGGCGCCTTTCCCAAGAGCCGTCAGATGGCTGCTTTTCTCCACAGTGTGTCTCAGCTGCGTCTCCGGAAAAACAGGCCCGTTAATCCATTTTTTTGATGAGTGAGCAAGCTAATCTGCTTACCTGCCCATTGTGGATTAACTCAGCGATAAAACAAGCGGGTTCAAAAAAAGTGACTCTCTGTGGAGACAGAGCAGTTCTGTCAGATTAACAACCCCCGCCCCCCCAACCTCCGTTCCAGTTCCTCTTGCTGGGAGCAAAGTTTCATATTATTCATTTCAGAGAAGATCAGATATGATGTTCTTCCATTAAATAAAGGCTGAGCCATTTGTTTCTTCCATTCTTCCAAAAACGCCTGGCTGAACTCAATCTTTCAGAAAACGTTCCTCAGAAGCTGGCTGAGATTTTAGGGGGGGGGGGGCTCATGTGTTTTTGACAAGGAGGGGTTTGCTCGCTTTCTTTGGTACATCTCCTATCTGGGCACGGATATTTCTGGCTTAAGTCTGCCCCCCCCCACCAACATCTCACCAGAGCAGAGTGGAGGAGGATGCAGTTTTTGTTTAAAAAATCCATCAGGCCTCATTGGGAGCTGCTGTGTTTGGGAGTGCAGATGTAGGGATGCCTGCATACGCAATGTTCTGGGTCAATCTGGATCCTGTAGTGCAAAGTGGCCTCTCCAATCCATTCAGGGGGGGCTACGTGCTGTGCTAAGCCCTCCACTACTTTATTTATTGCATTTTAAATGTGCTTCTCTGTTTTTTAAAACATTACTATAACTTTTCAGAATGAAAGGCGACACAGAAAACGAATGAAAGGAAAAGAAAAGGAAATAAAGGACATTTATCTTTATGGAATTTTCCAGAATAAAAGCTTGCAGCGTCAATCTGGGAAAGCTTCCTGTGAGGTTTGGGGGGTGAGGGGTGGAGGCAGGGTGTCTAATGCAAATGGAGAGGGAGTATCCCACATCTTTTCCGGGCGTGAGGTTACTGCAAAAATACACCCTCATATGAAATACCAGCGAAAAGATGGCGGCCAGGTCCGCCCTCACGTGCCACTCCAAACATTTTTGGGTAGCGCTTTACATTAACTGCACCTTCAGGATGCTTTTATATTGCATTTATAAAACGTTCAGTGCACCTTCATAATGCATTCATTAAGAATTCATAAAACATTCATAAACATCATGTTTGTATACCATAACATCCTAACATCTCTTAACAGCAGTAATATACATTAATAACAAACATTATATGATAATGACAAACATTATAATTGTATAATCATGTAATGTTTGTTATCAATGTATAGTAAAGCTGTTAAGGTATGTTAGGGTGTTAAAGTGTACTTGCATGCTGCTTATGGATGTTCTATGAATGCATTATGAAGGTGCACTGAACTGAAAGTGTTACCCATTTTTGGTTGTTGCTTTATGGAGTTTTACCACAAACTTAATAAATGTTTTATTATCCTTATTGGCGGCCTCCCTGACACCACACAATGCCTCCAGCATGCTTATGGGAACCGCCGATGAAGGCCCCCCCCCCACCCGGCAAATCCCCCCAAGCTCTGTTTAAAAAGAAACGATATGTCTGCCCTACCGACAAGCTGCAGAAATAAAAACAAATTTGCGTTTAGTTTTCCACTTATTGACGTTTATCTCCCTAGAAATGCAAAACGTTTTTTTTTATGTACGAACGAATTACCTGCACGCTTAACACGGGTTAGTTTGAATTTATAAACGTATTATAAATTTTGCATTTTATTATGATCCTTTCCCTGTAAACGGGTTAGTAATGCAGTCCCCGCTTTGCCGGCAGAGCTTCCTGTGCTCGCTGTGCACCCCCTCCCCCTCCACCCCTCCTCTCCCCACCAGCTTCCGCGATGTTCGGAAAAGTGGCTGAGAGAGGAATTGGCTTCATGTGGAAATGTGTGGCTTGGAATCTCGGCCCTGGCGCGGAGTGGGGAAGGAGGAGGCCGGCAGCCTCATCCCACTGCTCCTGCTGGAGCTTCGCATTGACCCCATCCTGTCCATCACACCTCCCCCAGCACCGCCTGCCTTGCTGTCCCCAGCCAACACAGGATATAAATCACACCACAGCCAGTCCCATCTCGCTTTCAGAAGCTCGTTTTGCTGTAGACATTCCCTCCCTGCTGTTTGTGTTTCTGTACTGAGATCTTTTTGCTGCACCTACCTACCCATCCATCCAGCCATCTTGTAATCCAGGTGAGGGGGGGGGGGTAGCAAGCGTGTCAGTGGACTGTGAGAGGAAACTGGAGAACACAGAGGGAGCCTGCGTAACACAGACAGAACACAGAGACAAAATGGAGCGAACACAGAGAGAACATGGAGAGAACACAGAAGGAACACAAAGAAAACACGGAGAATACATGGGGAGAACACGGAGAGAACATGGAGAAAACGGATAACATGGAGAGAACGTGGAGAAAACATGGGGAGAACACGGAGAGAACATGCGAAGCCCACACACACGGAGAGTGTCAGACCCCTGTGATACATTCTGAAGCAGCCTGTCCCCTAGCAGTTCCCGTGGAAACAAACCCATCTTGGGTGAATTATGCAAAAAGCATCAAGGTTTTTAATTTAAATATTTTTCCAAGGTAAAGGTGGAAAAAACATTAAGGGAATTAAAGGCATGGAAGCTATCGATCACTTCTATGAATATTAAAAACAGGTAGCATTGTGCATGAATTAATGATCCCAACCGCCAAACAAAAGATGAATCATAGAGAAAGATTATTAGATTATCTTGGTGAAATATGGTTTGGGCTTTGGCACTGCTTCAAAAATGAACTTGAACTAAAGCCGATAATCTGCATTGAACCAAACGAGGAGCAGCAGGGATCAGACTGTGAGATTAATCACTGTGTCCCAAACCAAACGGAAGCCTTCACAGATATTCCTGATAAGATGCTTTAATAAAAAGGTCAGGAGAAACAGAAGCTTTCATGTGCCTCATTTTGAGATGGGTGCATGAACAGAATGAGTTCTTGAGCTGCTACCCTCCGGACCCAGCCTCTGGGATGGCGTGTAAAGGTGGCACCCAAGGGACACGCCGTTTGTCTCTGGTGTCCTCCCTGATTTAACCCTAAAAACATTCCCATGCTCCTCGCCCAAGTATGAAGGGCCACGCTGTGAAACGCTGGCGTGTTAAACTTAACGGCAGATGACCTTCTTGGCATGTTTTTATTTGCCTGTTAACTGGGAGGCACCTCCGTGAAATCAAGTGTTCACGCCTTGAAATCAGCCAGAGCTGTGGTGTTCACCATGACCGCCCTGTTCCTGAGGAGTGTGTACAGCGATCGCTGTTCATGGGGACTCATTCAGTGTGTGTGTGTGTGTGTGTGTCTGTATGTCGGTGTTTGTGTGTGTGTCAGCGCGTCTCTTATCTTGTTGTGATTACATTGTGGGGATCATATTTCCCCACGATGTGATAAAAACCTGTAACTTATTACCTTGTGGGGACATTTTTCCAATTATGTTTAGGATTACAGTTATGAATGGACCTGCCTTTGTCTGTGTGTGTGTGTGTGTGTGTGTGTACTGGCTCCCTTGGCTCGTCCACAAGGCACAGTGAGTCAGAGTAGTGCCGTGTTTGCTGCTTATGCATGGGAGTGTGGGAGGGGCCTGTGTGCCATGGGGAGGGAGCATTCTAACCTTCAAGAAGAGAGACCGGTGTTACTGCGACGCGATCGATCTGTCCGGCTAAGCAGCAGCCAATCGCCCGGCTGGTGCGAAGGGCCCTATTGGCGGCCTTAGAGTCCGGTCCCGGCAAGAGCCGGGAGCCTGCGCAGGCTGTTCAGCTCCACTTCCTTGATCGTCAAAGGTGATTATTAAGCAATACATACACGGCAATGGGTGGAGAAGGAGTCCGTTGTAAAAGCAAAAATGGGAACAGGAACGCGGGAGATGACGAGCTTTCCGTCTAGAGCTTCCCCCTTCCTGCACGCTACCCCCACGCGATGGCATGAGTCCACAAATCCTAAAAAACTCCCCGTTTGTAATTATTATCAATTTTCTTCAGTTTAGCCTCGTGGCTAGTTGCATTAGCGAGCTTTAACTTTGCCAGCTCTGTCAAAAAGTTAATTAAATTTGTCTTCTGGTCTTGTGAAAAAGTCAGAGACCTTTTGCTCTGCCGCCGGCTTTCTCATATTCATTACGGCGTAGCTAATTGGCTGGCAGTGCTCAGTCCACAGCCCGCGAATCCGATGTCGGGTGCTGACACAGAGGATGCAGGGCGGTGGCCATCGGTGACGGTGACCCAGCAAGTGACGCTCTGTCTCCCTCCATCCATAACGAGAGACAGACATCCCCGCCGAGGTGCCTGGCCACCCCGGATCCATCTGCGTGCTTGTTTAGTGGCTCGGCGCTTATTCAGTCATTAGAAATCTGTGTGTGTCCCCTGCCGAGCCCAGGGGAGCACCATCATTAGGTGTTAATGGGAGGGACTCTGTCAGCTGGCCTTTAAAACCGCCGTTGGCTTTGGACCATCAGCGCTAGCAAAATGATCATGAAAAGAAACAGGCGTCTATTTATTTGGAGGGAGAGTGCTTCCTCTGCACACACACACACATACACAGACACACAGACACACACACACACACACACACACACACATACACGCACACACACAGATACGCACACAGACACACAGAGACACTCACGCACACAGACACACACAGACATGCACACACACAGACACGCACACACATGCACACAGGCAAACACACACGCAGGCAGACACACAGAGACACGCACACACACACGCACGCACACACACACACACACACACACACACACACACACTGTTTGTTCTGCTTTATTAGCTGTCTGGGCTGCACCATCACAGGGTTCTAATCAGGATTCCGGTAAACTAGCAGGCCATCCACACACTGCCACTCAGTTTGCTGAACAAATTGGCCTTAAACTCACTTTGTCCCTCTGTGAGTAAAATAAATTAGGGACAAACAGAACATTTGAGATAAGTTTGTCTCTAAAATGCTCAGCTCTTTGCTGCTAGGGAAGGTGGAGAGAGCAGAGTATAGGTGAGTGCATTGAAAGCAAGAGTCATGGGGGGCAGCGGGCTGGAGGGGGCTGGAGATTTTACTGGGTGTGGCTTAAGAGTGTGGAGGGGGCTTGAGATTTTACTGGGCGTGGCTTAAGAGTGTGGAGGGGGCTTGAGATTTTACTGGGCGTGGCTTAAGAGTGTGGAGGGGGCTTGAGATTTTACTGGGTGTGGCTTAGCGGTATGGAGGGAGCGGAGATTTCCCTGGGCACAGTCTCGCATCCCGCAGCCCTGCAGCCATCCTGTCTAGTGTCACCCAACAGTAAACCTCCAGCTATAAACCTCTTTGCATTATATTTAAAACTGCACGTGTGTGTACACTGTTGTGCGTGCCCAGAGGTATGCTTACCCAACGTCTCCCTTAAGCACCACTCTCTGTCTCTAGCTGGTGCTGCCTTACCCCGCGTGTGAATGTTATGTGTGTTAATCCGCCACCCTGCGTGAGTTACTGATGCTTTCTGTCTGAGGGAGCGGTCGTGTCCCTGTGAGCCGGAACCTCGGCATGAATGTGTCCGGGAGAGACGCCGAGGCCCCAAACATCGAACACAAAGGAACGAGTGTCACGTCATTAGTTGTCATTAGAGGTAGCAGGCCCACTCGTTGCCATTAGACAGACACACTTGGCGACTTGAGACTGTGGCACAGATAAAGAGCACCAAGGCAGAGCGCAGAGCATGCATAGAGATGACGGGCAGGGCTCCTCTGATGCCTGGCTGGCAGCTGGAGTGGAGGAGAGCTTTTTTGGGAATCTGGAGGCTCTGTGGCTGGGGGCTGAAGGAGCTGTTGCTCTTTCTGTACAGAGAGAACTGGGGATGCAGAGAATCGGTTGAGAATTCAGTGAAAAAAGATCACAGTCTGAGACAAAAAGCCTTGATTGGTCTGTGCATGTTAAAGGCTGATGATTTTGAAAACAATGCTTCCTGATTGGTGACACTTGTCCCGCCCTAAATTCTGTTTCAACCAATGGGAGCCTTCTTTACTACCTTTGGTGTCAATCTATTGAGCTGCGGTCTTGCAGCCCATCTGGTCCTCCGAGCCGTGGAGCGCCATTACAGGAACTGCTGCTCCGTATGGAATGGTCCCAGCTGGAGGTGTGGATGTCCTCAGCAGGGGATGGAGTGCCTGGCTGCTTCGGGCAGCTCCCTGTCTCCTAGCGTGGTTCCTCCTTGGGGATTGGATCAGATAGATAGATAGATAGATAGAATTAGAGTTGCACAGTGGGCTGTGAAGTGAACGTGTGAATGTTCCATTCAGATATCTGGTCGTCCCCGAGTGTGGATTATCTCCATTGCAGGGAATGAAACTATTAAGACCAAATAGTTTGACACTGGCGTGTTTCATCAGAAATAGAGGTGTGAGATTTTAAGGATGGGGGGCAACAGGAGGGGGCTTCTCTTCACCTCCATGTTCAACCACTTTATCTGTCTCTCTTCACATCTTCTCACATGTTGGTGACTAATTGGCAGAATCGCTTTTGCTCCCTACCTGCTCAGAGGATGAAAGAGGAGCAACACGGCGGCTTGGGGAGGCCGTTCGTTTCGTCTCTGTGCTTATTAACTTTGCAGGAGTCCTTTGAGGGAGTCTTTTAGCACCTCCCGTCTGTCAGTAATTAGGGTACCCTGTGCTGTACTCCTCTTCGGGAGCGGGCTGTCTGAAAGCCATACAAATACTTGAAGATTTATAGGATACCCGTGTGATAGCTAAAGTCCTCGTCACGCAAACATTGAATGTTTTCTCTGCATTTACACACATCTCCTGATGTGTCTTAAGCACAGCAGCACTCCTGAGTATGACTAGTGTCCATTGATAGTTTTCTCAAGTAAACTGTGTCCTCCACCTGACTGGTCCTTTTTTGTCATGTGTTCTGGGTTTTTTTATGCCTTGAACCCTCCCCAATCAGACTGCATACACACTCCATGTATTTTCCCTGAGGAATCCAGGGCACAGAACTTTGATAGATAGCCACCCTTACAACTGACAGTGGGGGCTCCCCTTCTCCCTTGAGCTATGGAGAGCTTGGATCACTCCGGATAACCTCCAGACAGGTCGAGTCACCCCAGGTCCCTGACAGCTCAAGTTATGTCGGGTAACTGCTGGACATTTCGGGTCACACCAGATAACCGCCAGACAGCTTGTGATATGCCAGGTAACCGTTGGACAGCTTGAGTTACTCTGGGTATTAGCTAGACGATTTCAATCAGGTCAGGTAACCGCCGGACAGTTTGATTCATGCCATGTAACCACCGGACAGCTCGAGTTACGTCGGGTAACCACTGGACAGTTCGGGTCATGCCAGATAACCCCCAGACAGCTCGAGTTACAGCAGGTAACTGCTGGACAGTTCGGGTCCAGCTGGATAACTGCTGGATGGCTCAAATTACACTGGGTAACTGCTGGACAGTGAACAGGGTCACGCCAGATATCCGCCAGGCAGCATGAGTTACACAGGGTAACTGCTGGACTGCTCAAGTTACTCTGGGTTATTAGTAGATGGTTTGAATCAGGTCAGGTCACCGCTGGAAAATTTGAGTCACGCCAGGTAACCATCGGACAGCTCGAGTTATATCGGGTTACTGCTGGACAGCTCGAGTCACGCCAGGTAACCGCTGGACAGTTCGGGCCCAGCTGGATCACTGCTGGATGGTTCAGTTACACTGAGCAACCACTGGATGGTTTGAATCATGTCAGGTAACCACAGGACAGTCCGAGTCATGCCAGCTAACATCTGGACAGCTTGAGTTATGCTAAGTATCCGCTGGACAACTCAAGTTACACTGGACAACCACTGGATGGTTTGAATCATGTCAGGTAACTGCAGGACCATTCAGGTTAAGCTGGATAACCACTGGACAGCTTAAGTTACGTGGGTAACTGCTGGACGGTTTGAATCATGTCGCGTAACTGCCAGACAGGTTGGGTCACTCCAGGTAACCACTGGACAGCTCGAGTTTTGCCAGGTAACCACTGGGCAGGTCAAGTTATACTGGGTAACCGCTGGATGGTTTGAATCATTGCCAGACAGCACCAAGCTGCACTCAGAGTAGGGCTTCCCAAACTTTTGATGACCACAGACCAGTTTATAATGTGCAAAAAATTCGCAGACCAGTAAAACCTCTTGACTGGGGCGGAGGGGAGGTGGGGTCATAGTGCTGGTAGTGGAATGATGCACATTTAATAATTTATTAAGTGGCAAGACAGATTTACCGTTTCCATTTTTTTTTCCAATGTCATCAAAAAGGGGTCATAAAAAAGATGCAGCTTAAAAAATATATAGCATTCCGTGGCCTGGGGGAATACTCGGCACAGGCCAGCGTCTCTCCACAGACTGGGGGAATACTCGGCACAGGCCAGCGTCTCTCCACAGACTGGGGGAATACTCAGCACAGGCCGGCGTCTCTCCACAGACTGGGGGAATACTCGGCACAGGCAGGCATCTCTCCACAGACTGGGGGAATACTCGGCACAGGCTGGCGTCTCTCCACAGACTGGGGGAATACTCGGCACAGGCTGGTGTCTCTCTGCGGACTGGGCGAATACTCAGCACAGGCCAGCATCTCTCCACAGACTGGGCGAATACTCAGCACAGGCTAGCATCTCTCCACAGACTGGGGGAATACTTGGTGCAGGCTGGTGTCTCCCTGTGGACTGGGAGAATGCTTGACACAAGCTAGAGTCTCTCCACAGACTGGGGGAATGCTTGGCACGGGCCAGCGTCACTCTGCGGACTGGGAGAATGCTCGGCATGGTCTGGTGTATCTCGGCGGAGTGGGGGAATCCTCGGCACAGGCTGGCGTCTCTTCTGCAGACTGGGGAAATACTTGGCATGGGCCAGTGTCTCTCCACAGACTGAGGGAATGCTCAGCAAGTGCCAGCATCTCCCTGCGTACTGGGGGAATACTCAGCACAGGCTGGTGTCAGAGACACCTAAAGGACCTGTCATGGATGCCTGTTCTCACTCCATCTGACATTGCTTCTGTTGGTGATCACTGCCAGTGATTCCAAGCAGCTCTCCTGCTTGTAGTTTTTCTTTACATTTTTTTTTCTTTAACACAGTCTTGTATTTTTTAAAATTCCTTCCTTTAGAATCAATATCCAGTTCCTATTAGTAATTACGTGCCAGGGGTGGTGAGGGTGGGGCTGGACATTCAAATATAGCCTTGACCTGCTCAACCAGGCTCTCTGCTGTAGGATGCAGTTGGAATTGATTAGACAAAGTGAACTGAGGAGTGCAAAGTGTCGGGCATGTTCTCCTACAGCCATTGGCTCCTCTGATCTGTCAATCAAGGAAGTGCTTTGTTTCCAAATCCAGATTGATCAAGGACATTACAGTCTTTCCTACTGAGTACCATCTCAAAATGTGAGCAGTCTCAGCTCCTGTCACAATGATATGGTTTTGCCCGAAACATCTTGTCTTTTCACAATGGAAGGAACGCCAGAGTGCACTAGGTGAGGGCCATCCCAGGCTGTATTTCTGGGGGTCATCATTCACAGCCCGACGTTCCTCCTAATTAAGCTGCAGCTTACACTGAGATTCGCCAAGTCAGGATGCCAGGCTCACCATGCAGGACATCAGCAGCTCGGTCTCGGTCTCTGAAAGGCGGCTCCACAAGGCTCCGTCGTGCCATCCTGGTAAATGTTACTCCGGGGAAACCTGCATTCATAAAGATGTCAGCACACCCTTTAAGGCTCATATCAAAGGATGGCAGAAGAGGCCTTTTTTATTTTTTCACATCAGGAGGTGCCTTATTTTTTAGTGTGCCCTAAAGGGTTATGTTTCATTTCTGCTGATTTGGAGCGGCTTATGGGTAAGCCAGATATGAACAGGTGCTGGTGTAGGAACACAGGTCTTCTAATGATCAAGTACATGGTGTATGCAGCGTTTTCCTGTATTTTGACCAGGTCCTGCTGATGATGCCATGATCTTCCATACTGTTTAGTTGTTGTTGGCCCTCTCACATCATGAATTACTGCACCTGTGGCACCATCCCGTTGACTGTCCATACATAATGTTTAACATTTAAACCAGCACTGCTTGCGAGCAGGTAACAGTATCAGAGTGAGGTGCCTTGTCAGAGAATCTACGGCGTCCTCCTACCTGGGATTTTCTGTCCTTGTTGTATCAGCCACCTGTTTTCTCTGTTCTCCACCCCACCCCCGTAAAGGTGACATGTCCAGACCTGAAGCTCGTGGGTATTGTCACCCAGTATCACCTGCCCCCCTTAAAAAATGCTGCCACTTGGCTCAAGTCTGAACAGGCGAGGTCGTCGATCAATAAAGGTCGTCCGTTCTGTTCAGTGGTGACAGCTCACTTCATTATCACCACGGGCAACTCAATCTTCCGTGAGATAATGGAGACCCACGTCTTCCCCCCCACCACTACCATTGACGCCCTCTCCACACCCCGACACAGCTCATTCTGGAAGACAATAACAAAAAACACGGCAGAATTCCCATTCCAAGTGGTCATACAATATGGTGACTCTCTGGGGCTAATTTGCTGCTCTAAGCAGAGATGCCCCATTGATGTTCTTCTGAAGAGTTTGGACCCTATTTGTAAGTACAAGCTAAAATGAATGCCAATCATGCAGCTGTAGATTACGAAACAGTGGTCCCCTTGTGGCAGTGCAAGTGTAGTGCACCTACAACATTGGTGTGTATGGCCTGTTTGAGCTTCCAGCTGAGAATCTCAAAAGCCGCTGGTGTCTGTGGACCAGCAGGTAGCAGCTCAAACATAGATGTATGGGCCAGCAGACATGAGAAGGACAAGTTGTAAAGAAGAAGAACAAGGTTTTATACATCCTTTGAGGAAAAACTTATTAACAAGCCAGAAGACTGTTTTTATTAGAACTACAGAAGTACAGAACAAGAGGTTTGATTGAACTGCTGGTCGTTAATCTTCATGTGTGCTGTTCCTGCTGACAGCTCTACTTGCACATCAGCATTTCAGCCTCCAATCAAGTCACAAAAATTCTTGTCCCCTCCCATAATCCTCCAGCGGCAGTCAGTACGAGCATGAGTCAGAGGACAGGGGCGTCTATGAAAATATTACATTTGAAACAACTTCTTCAAAGATTCCTTAAGCGGAAAAAGGAAAAGCAGAAAGGACGGCCTACTTTGTCATTTCAGACACGCACCCGGAAAATGGTAAATATGATATGCCACTGCGAGAGTGGAAAATGAAACCCGACAGGGTTTTAGGGTGATTGCATTACCATAATCACAGGCTGCCGTAATTCTCTGTAATGAGCTGCTTTGCGCAGATGGGGAACGGCCACTCAAATGCTGGGCCGTGAAAGGGGCAGGCGAGGCGGTTGGAGGGAGTGGACGCTCGTGGGTGGGGAGGGTTCGATTAGGGGTTGAGTTTGTTCAGTCAAGCTCGGATCTATGAGTTCATGTTTATGACCTGATTTCTAGTTTATTGAGGAGAGCTGATGTTTATTGAAAAGAACTCCCTTATTGAGAGAATGAGTAAAGTAGAACTCACACTTATGCCTCTGAATTAGAGCTCGCATTTATGGGTAGAGTTCATGTCTCTTGAGTCAAGCCACGTTTATGGGTCATGGGGAAGGAGACTTGCAAGTCTGAGAGCAGTTGGGAGATGCTGTGTCATCTGAGAATCACCTCTTCGTTGTTGTCTTCAGCTCTGAAGCAAGACTTAGACTGGAATTAAAGGGAATTATATAGCTGTGCAGTGATCTTTTTCTCCATATGAAATAACTGGACTGTAGTCTAGCGGGCGGTCATACTTTCAGACAGGATGCATTCATTTCAGCTGTTCATCTCCCTGGTGTTTCGTCGCCTGTATGACTTGCTGCTATTTCACTCCTATTTATAGCCTGACTGTATGCTTTTGAATGGTCAGTACAGCGTAGCCTTGGAGAAGCGGCCTGCCTCCTGACAGCTCTGCCATTCTAGCGCCATTCCCATTCATTTGAGGAACACTTCTTCATTTTTAATGAAACCTGTCAGCTCAGATTGTCTCTCATTATTATATTATATGTCCTTGTGATCCCTCACAGCCTGGCTGGGCCTGGCTGTCACTCAGAGAAGTGCTTGTATCGATTATTATTTCATCGTTATGGCGCCTTCACTTTTTGCTGCTTCACTAAGCTGTCTGTTATCCCTGCTTTACATGTTGGTGCTTCACTAAAGTGTTTGTCATCCCTGCTTCAGTTTGTGCTACTTCACTAAGGTGTCGGTCATCCCTGCTTCACTTTGTGCTGCTTCAGTAAGCTGTATGTCATCCTTGCTTCACTTTGTCCCTCCTCATTATGCTGTCTGTCATCCTTGCTTCATTTCGTGTTGCTTCAGTACACTGTTTGTCATTCCTACTTTACTTTGTGCTGTTTCAGTCAGCTGTATGTCATCCCTGCTTCACTTTGTGCGGCTTCAACATGCTGTATGTCCTCCCTGCTTCAGTTTGTGCCACTTCACTATGCTGTCTGTCATCCATGCTTCACTTTGTGCCGCTTCACTATGCTGCCTGTCATCCCTGATTCACTTCTCTCTCTCCCATGTTTCATTCCATTCTTCTGAGGAAAGCGGCTGAAATGTCTCTGAGCTTTCCGGAGAGCTGCACTGATGTGAGGCATCTGTTTTGGGAAGGAACACTGTGTGCGGTTCTTGCGTGCGACTGGCTCGGCAGGAGACTTGGCTGCGGTTCGCTGTGGGGGAACAGGGACCCAATTATCAAGCTCTGCACCTGCTGACACCCCCTGCCTCATGACCAGGGAGTGCTCAGTCACTCTCAGGGGCCGGCAGAGTGGAGCCCCTGGTGAAGCTGGTTGGCCTCAGCACAGCGAGAGAGAGCGGGGGGGTGGGGGGTGGTTATGTGTGATGTGATACCTGGGGGCATTGTGGGGTATGTTGGAGCTGTCAAGGTAAAAACATGCTTATTTGGCTTCTCTAGTTAACTTTGACAGAAGCTCCATGTAGGACCATCTCCAGCCTGCTTCTCTCACTGACCACCATCCTCTTGTCTCTCCAAAGCCCTCGTAGGTCCTGCATGTGCTCCATGATGCACCTCATGCAGGCGGGCAGACGTGAGTAATTGTGTGTAACATCACGTTTGGTTAACGGGCGTGAGTTAGAGTGCCGTGGTGTCATGGTGGTAACAGGAAGCAAGAATCGTACGTGGAATCTGCCACAGTTGATGCCTTTCCTATCTGCGCCGTGAAACACACCTCACGGTTACTGATGCCCCGGGGCCCTCACTGCCAGCGGGCGCTCGCTCACCCAGACGTGAATGGATGGGCAGGTGGTCTGAGCATTGGTGGCACTCTGCCCTTTGCGAAAAGCCCTGTGGTCCAGCTGCAATCTGCAGAGATGATGCAGGATGTGAGTGAGCGGGGTGCCATGCTCGTCACATGCTGCCTGTGACGGGAGCCTCTCCCGGCGTCGCCACGTCTCCCTGATGTGGCGCCATTGTCGTGGAGACGCTGGCGCGTGCTTCACTGTGATTTTGGCGTGGAAAGCAGAACAATGCAGCGTCGCTGCAGGAGGAAATCGGCTTCCCGAGAGAAGAATTGATGTGCTTTGGTGTTTTATGACAATCGGAGGAATCAGAGTGAAGATGACAGGCCATTGTGAGTGTGTCCATCGTGGAGGCGATGTGACAAAAGCGCACTTCATCATCAGCTGCGGCATGTTAGAGGAGGGAGTATATGTGTGTGTGTGTGTGCGTGTAGAGAGAAGTGCAGGCTGTGTGTATGACTGAGTAGCAGCCTGTCATTCAATGTTCACTCTGCGTATTGTGCTTCTGTGTGACCTGCACACTCACAGGAACCTAAGGGAGGGTTCTGTTTGCAGGGCTAATTATACACACATGCCCCCCTCCCCCGGATGTACCTGGACAGTGCATCTTTGACTTTACTTTCAGAGTCATGTTTGCCGTACTCCTGATTTTCCAGCATTTTTCACTGTCAGATTTCTGTTACCGATGCCTTAACCATCTTTCGCTAATCAGCTGTGATGGAAATGTTTATTTTTGCCAGAATGATGGTAAACATGTATATTTCAGGAAGATGTTAGAAAGAATTGATCTGACACGACGGCTCTTGGCACCCACTTAGCGGGCGCCAATTGTCAGTTTGATACCTCGGTCTGTGAGTCACAGCGCCCTCAGTGGCGGAGTCTGGTACTGACTCTGTAAGTTTACAAATGAATCCCTCAGCACCGTTCCGCCTCATGCCGGCAGTCCTCCAGTGCTCCTACGGAGAACTGCGGGTCCTATATATGCTCCGGAAAGGGCATTTCATGCGCTGATTAATGTAGGGTCGGGAACGCCGAAACCCACATATGGGGGTCAGGATGAACAGAGGAAGTGCTGGAAAAATCAATTTGTTTATGTTTCCTCCCTGAAATAACTGGGATTTTTTTATAGCCCGGCCAAAATGGCACAGGGGGGCAGAAAGTAACTCCACAACGCAAATAAGTGAGGTGGAGGTGATGGATGGTGATTAAAGTGCGCCCCCCCCCAGACTTCACTCTGCCGTTCATCACGCCTGCTTTGTCAAGACGCTACTGCTGGGCCAGACTACATCCCGGGGTTCAAAAACAGCAAAGGGGGGATTTTAAATCAATGTGACATTTATAGAAATAAAAGCATGTTTGGACTGAGTGCTGCTCACGTCATTCCCCCGTGTACAGCCCCCGGGCAGGGTGGGATGGGGAGCGCACTCACAAGCCTTGCATTTGCCTGGGACTCACACCCCACCTGTATGTGAGCACAGACAGCGGCAGCTCTGCCAGTATTGTAGTTTATTTATTTCCATCTTTACCATAAGATAATGGCTAAGAAAGGTGCCATGAGATTACAGTGGGCCACTCTGCCGCACGCTCATCCTCATCCTCATCCTCACGCTCATCCTCATACTCACGCTCATCCTCACACTCATCATCATCCTCATCCTCATCCTCACGCTCATCCTCACACTCATCCCCACGCTCATCCTCACGCTCATCCTCACGCTCATCCTCACGCTCATCCTCATCCTCACGCTCATCCTCATGGTCATCGTCATGCTCTCCTCACACTGATCCTCATCCTCACACTCATTTTCACAATCATCCTCACACTCATCCTCAAAATCATCCTCACACTCATCCCCATGCTCATCCTCACACTCATTTTCAGTCATCCTCGCATTTATCACCACACTCATCCTCACATTCATCACCACAATCATCCTCACAATCATCCCCATGCTCATCCTCACACTCATTTTCACAATCATCCTCACATTTATCACCACACTCATCCTCACAATCATCCCCACACTCATCCTCACAATCATCCTCACAATCATCCTCATGCTCATCCTCACACTCATCCCCACGCTCATCCTGATACTCATCCTCACAATCATCCTCGCAACTTATCACCACACTCATCCTCACACTCATCCCCACGCTCATCCTGACACTCATCCTCACAATCATCCTCGCACTTATCACCACACTCATTCTCACAATCATCCTCACATTCATCCCCATGTTCATCCTCACACTCATCCTCATACTCATCCCCACAGTCATCCTTGCACTCATCCCCATGGTTGAAAGCTTGTGAAATACCCCCCACAATTCATCATCTCTCCTTTGCCTGACAGCGGGGGGACTGGAGGGTAGCTGCCATGTGGCTTGTTGACTCATATCCATCCTGCACCCCCCCGGTCCCCCACTCTTTGGTCTAAGCAGTAAAATTAAATTCACCACCTCGCGCCGGGCCGGGTGTTGGTGTGTGGGGGGGGGGGGGCATCTCCCTGCTTCATTACGAGAGGAGGTTCAGCTTAATCAGGCCAGGAGGTCCTCAGCCCCCCCCCCCCGGTGGGGGGGGGGGGGGGGGGGGGGGGGGCGGGGGGGGGGGGGGGGGGGGGGGGGGGGGGGGGGGGGGGGGGGG
>JAODKC010000039.1:18772800-18785465 GCA_026777985.1 Mormyrops attenuatus | reverse complement strand
AAAGGGTGGGGTTTCACTTCCCCCCCCCCCCCCCCCCCCATCCCTTCAAGCCCAGATGCCTTTGATGCTAACGGCACTTTGAACTCGGAGGCAGTGCCGGTTTACTCTGTGCGCTGAACTCCTTAAATATTCATGGTGTTGTAGGTCTCCAGGATCCCCGATGAGAGGTTTTATTCACAATAAGGCTGATTTATGCCCCTGGGTCCCTGCCTGCACAAAGGCCCCTGCCCAATAAAGTAAAAATATTACACCTTGACTTTATCTAGCCACAGAAAACACTCAGTCACTTTACATCCTCGACCTCATGGAAGCTGCTTGAAGTTCCCCTTCTAGCTCCTTGTAGCACCAGCTCCGGTGGTGTGAGAGTCGCTGATGTTGGAGGCAGCCATCTTGCCTGCCCCCCCGCCGCTTTGGTGCCTGACTGTGGCTGTGTTTTTCATTACAGCATGTAGGCTTGCACTTGGCTGACCTTATATGTAATATGTTTTATTCTACGGTCTAATTATGATTTCAGCTCTGCATGGACTTGGTCCTATATCCTCAAGCAGTACTGACAGACAGAATACACTTACATTCAAAGTCCATTCAAAGTCAATGCAAGAAGCCATTACATATAATCACAGGTTTTATCGCATTTTGTCCCCCTCCCCTGCTGGTGGCGCTCTGCTCATTTAAACATAATGAGCATCTTCAGTCGATGCCCCATTTTGTTCTTAAAGGCTTATGCACAAAGAAGTGAGATTAGCTATGAGCAGTCGCCACCAACCCTGACCCATCACTGGCAAGCGTGCTGGCTCCAAGCAGCCAGCCCCTGTGCGCCTTCCACAGGTTTCAAGGTTACCGATTATGTTAGAAGAGCTTCTGCTGAAAAGGAGAGCAGGTCGGCTGACATCCAGCCAATCAACAGTCTCCATGCTGCTCCCTGCCTAAACTCAGAGGAAGGTAACTGTAATCATGGATACTGTACTGGTTCGCATCCTCATGTGACATACCATAAACCCACCACCAAGCGAACCAGTACAGTATCCATGATTACAGTTACCTTGGGGTGTGGGGGGGCTAATAGATGCCAAGCAGACAAGGTCTTATTAGAGCCGATTTATCTCAGACGCTGCATTCATGTACCTTGCAAAGCCCTGACTTTATAAACTGTTCACGTTTATCATGGCATCGACAGAAGCCCACCCCCCACACCATGGCCCCCAAAGGGCTGGATCCTCACACCCGTGCTTCCCGGTGCTGTTCTGGCAGGAGTGCAGTGAGTCAGATGCTAGCACCTCGTTGCTCATCCCCCCTCCTCCCCCCCGCCCCGGTGTTTAAGCACTCGCCCCTGTTGGGCTTTTTGTTCGCCATGATGGATGGAAGGAATGCGGGGAAGACAGGGAGGAACAGAGGAGGAGTGACAGATTTACAGTATCCTGACTGAAAAAAAGGGAAACTTAAGTGTGAATGTTAATTGTATAGGTGCAGAACTTTACAGGATAAGGTGGCCTTCTGACACACTGAGGGAGTGTCATGTGGGGGGGGAGGGGGGTAGTGCATTGATTGATAGAGGTCAACCCCCCCAAGTCTGGGCTAGGTGAGGAATCCCTCATTTCTGCGTCACCATCATAACAGAGATGGGGGGGAGAGAGTGTGTGTCAGTGTGTGAAAGAGTGTGTGAGACAGTGTGTGTGTCAGTGTGTGTGAGAGTGTATGTGTCAGTGTGCGTGTCAGTGTGTGAGAGTGTGTGTGTCAGTGTGTGAGAGTGTGTGTCAGTGTGTGAGAGTGTGTGAGAGGGTGTGAGAGTGTGTGGGCAATGGACATCACACACCTCTGCATACTGCTCACATAGCAGGGGGTGGGGTTTGAGTCCCCCCTCCTCTCTCATTCTCTTAAACCGCGGCTCCTGTCAGCACCGCAAGGTGATGCCTCCTCACGTTTGCTTTTTTGGGTCACGGCTGCTGCCTGCGGAGACCTGAGGACAGCAATCTCATGTTTTATTGATGCATATTCGCTGCTGATTTCATTAGCGATGCTTTCATTGCGTTCATTTTTTCATATTGTAGCTGCTGAATAAAGTCCCCCTGCTTTCAAAGTGGGATGTGTCACGTGTGTGTACATACACATATGCGCACACACACACACACACAGCACAGCACACCCACATACACACATTTGCCTTCATGTCTTTGTGGGGACCTATAGGCATAACCCTAATCCCAACATGATGACCTTAACCCCTATCTACCCCTAACCTTAACCAGGAGTAAACAAACGAAATATGAGACTTTTGACATTTTTACTTTTTTGATTGCATTCACAGATCTTTGTGGGAACACACACATGCACACAGTCACACACACGTGCACATACACAGTAACACACACACACACGCACACACACACACACAAACACACACACACACAGGTCTGCTTCAGAAGCCCCTTGTTAGAACAATATCCTCACAGAATCAGCTGAAGCAGTTCAGCCACCATCCGGAATCATCCGGGAGACCAAAGCGCTGCATGGCGGCAAACAGACCTGGCAGCTTCAAAGGGAAGGGGCTCTCTGCCCAAGTTGGGGGGCGACCGGGGGACTCCGGCAGGCCTGATGCAAGCCCCAGAAAGTGCTTTGCGTGATTCGGCAGGCCGACGGAGAAAAGGGAAACTTTAAAGGGCTGGAAAATGAGTGACTTGCCAGATTCGGGCAGTGGTGGGACTAGCCGGGCCACAAGGTAGGTGCGGGGGGTGGGGGGTGGGAGGGTGCTGAGGGGAGCTCTGGGGGCTCTGGCATTGCACTGGGCCTTTCCGGCCAGCCCGAGGGGAGGCATCAGAGGGAGGCTGGGAAAGTTTATTCACCCACCGGCAGACACTCACGTACAGAACAAATAACAGTTCACACTGTGTCATTTCACCTGGAGCAATTCCGCTTAAGTGCCTGGTCCGGGCGCCCGATTACAATGGATGAGCTTCCTGCTCCACGTCCGCCGTTCTGCTTGTGTTGTAGAGGGGACAAGTTTGTCCTTTTCTAAATGAAAGGGTCTTTGAGCTCTTGGATGGATTAAAAGATGATTTTGATGAGCCGTGATTAAAGAGTGTGGGGGGGGGGGATGTGACCGGCATAGTGGCTTGTGTGACGTGCGTGCTTGACTGACCTGCGTGTGATTATTTATGCTAGTGACACCTCGCCCCCCGGCTGCCCGGCCCTCCTTCTTCAGCCCTCTCTTCCTCTCACCCAGAATCCTTTTCCATGGCTATTACCTGGCTGCAGGCTGTGGCTCTGTGCGTCTCTGGGAGCCGGGAGTCTGGCTCTGCGTGTAGCCTGTCAGGCTTTTAAAAATAGCGGCTGTATGGGGCGCGCATGGGGTGACTCTCCCGCTATGAATTATGAATCATTCTGCTGTACGATTTCTGCAAATGTTTATAATTTTAGCAAAATCTGTGACATTCCCAGAATACGTAAATATTAAAGGACAATATTAAATGATTTATGCCTGTTTACTCCTGATGCAATGAGTACAGAAGAAAGAAGCTGAATTTTTCCATGGCAATTGCCCCGCAAGCCCGACTTTCGGCCCTTTCCTGCACTGAGCTTCTCTCTGCGTCAAAAGCGCGATCGCAGGCCTCAACCCGCTGTGTGGCTTAGCTCATTGTGTGCTGCCGACGGCTGTGATTGTTGGAAACCGGTTCTCTGTGCACTGTGGTGGCCCTGGGAAGCGTAACTCATGCTGGAACAAGCTTCTGGTCGAGGTCCCTTGGCTTGGGGTTATAGGAGAGATGCGCACAGACACACAAACAGACACACAAACACACACACGTTTGCATTCATATCTTTGTGGGGACTCTCCATTCATTTCCATGGGGAACACTCTAATCCCAACATGACGACCTTAACCCCTACCCAGCCCTAACCTCAACCATAAGTAACCAAACAAAATACAAGACTTTTGGCAATTTTTGTTTTCTGATTGCAGTCACAGACCCACAATGTCAGCATAACAGGTTTTTATCACATTGTGGAGGACATTTGGTCCCCACAATGTAATATAAACATGATCCATGCACACAGACACACACACACACACACAGACACACGCACTTACACACAGAGACATACACAGACACAAACAGATAGACACACACGGGTTTGCATTCATATCTTTTGGCATTTTTAGTTTTTTTATTACATACATGTTCTTTTATATAAAATTAAATTTTCCCTTAAGGGGACCGGAATAATATCCCCACAAGGTAAAAATAATAGGTTTTTATCACATTTGGCCCCTACAATGTAATATATATATATGCCTACAGACAGGCAGACACACCCTCATCAGTTGTATACACACGGCCTCACCTCATTCGTAGTGGGCCCACACATCCTGACAAGCTATGTGTATCCCCCCCCACTGCCCCAGCTCTAGGAGAGGTGGTCCTCTCACACCACGTCCCACCAGACCACCCCCCGCCCCGAGCCTGGGACCTCGGGACTGCCGGGGGGGGCTTTAGGAGTGTGCCAGGAAGGGGGTTAAAAACAGAAACAGGATTCAGCCGTGGAATAAAAGCAGATTGAGTAAGACGTCCACGTAAGCGAAATAAATCGCAGTGCTACTCGCCTGGTGCTGCTAGGAACACCGCCCCCTGCCAGCCTCATCTGTCACAGTTTTGGGTAATTTGCCTCAATTTACAATCACCCAGAAAACAATAAGCATGTCCCTGCCCCCTCCACACCCCCCCCGGGAGGGTTAGCGACTGAGACCGCATAACAGAGGGTGGCGGGGGGGGGGCATTGATCATCAGTGTGTCCAACTGCTGCCACTGCACACCAGAGAGCATGCAAACAACCTCTATGGCCTCAGGGTGGCGTTGCTGTGACACCTGTCCATCATGACTGTTTGCACTCTCATCTGTTGGATTCCATTGTTGTCCATGAACACGAAGAATGAGGTGGGAGAGGGACAGTCCCGTAAGGGACAGGCGCTACCCAGGTCATGGGGGTCAGGGGTGCCTCTGATAAACAGGGTCGGCTCCGGGCCCTCCGTGAGGTCCAAGAAGCCATCTGGAGGGGCCCAAGACTGATAATATCCCCACCCCTTGCAACATCCCGGATCATCCCTCACCATCTCAACCATCTCGGGATGCCGGTTTATCTGTGAAAACCCGGCTGCGTTACCATCTAACCAGAATTGACAATGGTAATTGCTTTTCCAATTATCTTATTTAGAAGTCCCAAGGTCCCATGAAATCAATACCCCCAGCTGGCATGCCCCCCCCAGCACAGGACGTCAGTCCATCACAGTGCACACCAAAAGAAAGATTCATTTTACTGGTTAGAAAATTGCATTTGGTGACAAATACCATGTGAAACACAGCATGTGGAAAAGCAGAACTGCGTGACATTTACTCTTTATTATTAGTATAATATTGTTATTGTTGTCATTCATATTCATCTCCCCTCCTTCCTCCCTCACTCCCTCTGCTTCCTCACTGTCTGGGCTGTGTGTTGCTTTATCTCCGGCTCTCGTTTGATCTGCCTGACATTTGCACACATGGCTTGCTGTGATTAATGTCGGCGTTGGCTGCAGCATGCTCAGCTGCATCTGCGGCAGACCTCGTGCAGACATCCCCCCCCTACCCACAGCAGAGGCTATCGGCAAACAGCTCCACAAAACGCAGCCCAACACCTGAATGCGCCGTTAGATAAGCGGTACATGCGTAAGATTAATCGCCACGTCCGGAGTGTGCACGAGGCGGTGCCTGGAGGTGCTCCGCTCCGAAATCACACGCATGAAGCCCTTTGATGAATGAGCACCGCGGTGTGCTTTAATCCCTGTATTTGTTGGGCATTTGTAATAAAAAAAAAAACAAATGCAAGAGTTGGCCGGGAGGAAGAGGAATCAGTGAGCCTGGAGCATGCCGATGGTCCCGGGTGCGAGTATACGCGCTGGGTTGGGGGTCGTGTTGAGCCCAGTGGGCAGATGGAGCAGGGACTGCCCTCCCCTACAGTAAATACATCTCAGGCTGGAGTGTGAGTGGGGGTCAGATCGAACCCCCCTCCCCCCCCAAACAGTGATTCTGTGAGAGTCTCGATGCAGCTCGTGTCACCCCTGATGGGTCTCAGCAGCGCCCCCAATGGGTTAGGGCCCTAGAATAAGGGGCATCAGTCCGTAGGGAAGCGCTACTTAGACACAGAGCACAGCGATGTGTTCAACTCATTTGGATGTGGCAATTTCGAATGTGGGGTGACTGTCGGTGCCTTGTGTGGACGTTCCCGCCTTTCAGCCACGTTGCGGGAATCTTCACAGTCTGCAGTGTCCAGCGTTTACAGATAATCATTCGATCAGTGGCGGTTCTGTTGTTGAAAATCGCTTGTTAATGAGAGAGGCCAGCGGAGAATATTCAGACTTTTTAAAGCTATCAGGAAGTGCAAGAGTAAAAGCACAGTGGTGGGCAGAAAGGGATCTCAGAGGTTCTGAAGGCAAAGGCGGGTCCTGCCAGGCTGTGTCCACCTAATATAATGTGTATCTGAATGCCTGCTTTGGCATCTGGGTCTTGATCCTTCAGCGCCAGACTTTTTCATCTTCCTCCAAGTCACGTGCGCCACTTTTTGGTCCGGCGGAGCCCTTAACTAATCAGGCCCGATTGAGATGTTAATTGCATCTCTCACAATGTCTGACAGAACAAGTTACTGGAGAACCTGCTGTACATTTCAATGACGTTAACTGATCTGGAAAAAAACTGCCTTATCCATGCTAACAAAACGTCCCCTGTATTTGACAGCACAAAGCATATTCACTGATTTAATTTACTGAGATTAATTAGTCAGCCGTTCAACGACATCAGGAGTAATCACTGATTAATTGAAAACAAATTAGCACTGTATGATGTATAATTATTTATTTACAATTATTCCTTTTTCCCTACAATTTGTTTGGCCTTAGTTGAAGGAAATCTTTGGCTTCTGTGCTCAGTTTAACTTTCTTTGGGCCAGCACCTCAATCGAGCATGTCTGACAGTCAATTTGAGCTGAGGATCAGGCCCCTTGTTGAGTCTCATGCACCAGTGTATGAAAGACTCTGCTGTCGATGGGACACCTTGGTGCAACTGATTTGTGAAGCTGGCATCTTTGCAGGGATGGAAAGCCGCCATTATCACTTCCGTCATCCCGCCAGGTGACACACTGTCTTCCGTCCCAAGAACATTCGGGAGAATGAGCACAGTCTCGACCTGAAGCTTGTGCCCGGCCTGTGCTTTCAGGAGGGGCGAGCTCGCTGACAATGAAACAACATGTTCCAGGAGCTGTGGAAATCACAGCTGAAGTGCAGAAGTCAGCATCCTTTTGGCGAATGCTGATTGGCTGATGTGGGTCACAGGGGTTGGCCACCGATTGGATGAGAGAGTCGCTCTGCATGGGCAGCAAACCACACAGAAGATGATGGTTAGTTCCTTGGTGAGCGTCGCTGGTCTGCTGCGTGTGCTCTGGCTTTGTGGATCTGAGTAAATCTGAGTAAAAGTATATGGTTCATTCAAAATGGATACTCTTCCACAAGCTCACTGCCATATTATTCAGGAGATGATTGTGGATGTGAGGCTCTTGCTGCCCCTGGGATTGTGTGTGTGATTTTGAGGTCTTCTGCCCGAGACCTCCTGCCCGTGGACCCCCAAATGGAATTGTGTTGTATGTGCCTCTGAAAGCAGAGGAGCCTGTTGTCAAGGAGCCACATGATGAAAGCTGGTAAATATGGGAAGGCGAGTGAGATTACCGCCATCAGCGATTCCACGTGTCGCATTGCAGCGACGGGGAGGGTCACGTAACCTCCCATACGCTTCGTCTCCCGGCCGCATGCTTTTTTCATGGCGGCGAATCGATGCCAGTTTCGCCAGAGGGTAATGAGAGTTACACTGCTGTCAGGCTTTAATTGTACTCCGAGAATGGAAATCTGAATAATCAACTTGACGGTAATCACCTGCAATTAAGCGACAAAAAGCCAGATTTGGAACACCACAACAATATGCAATCGGCAGTGTCGGGCCACGACACGCAAATGCACGCATCCTGCGAGGTCTCTGCTCACCTCCACGTAGGCGAAACCCATCCCTCTTGCTGCCGTTAGCGATTCTGTCGTAGATACGTCGAGAGGCGTCCGGCTGTGCATTTGTTCTATATTTAATTATGCTGTCTGTCTTCGGTGGGCGCTAGCGAGGCGTTGACAGGGCGTGCTAACAGCTCGTAGTGAGAGACAGGAAGGCAGAGCAACTCGCTGCTGTCGAGGGGGAGCGGACATGTTTGAGAGATTCGTTTGTTTACTCTTCTCTCTGGAAAGGTCCATCCCTGTGACGGGCAGCGAAATAACCTCCTGTCACACAGCAAACGTGATGGGAATTTCATAACCCCGAGGCTTTTCTCCTTACCCTGAGGAAAGGAAAATATCGATTAACATTTCCCACTGTTGACTTTGGGAATCGCGGCTGATCGCAACACTCGCTGAAATATAACAGGGATTATTTCCCACTAGAGTGCTTTTTTCCCATTTTCTGAGCTCATTGATGGCAAACACAAAAGTATGTTCCTCGGAAAACCATTATCACACAGACAAAAGTTAAATGGATTAGCCAGCTCGCTGCGACTTTCGCACGGACAGCGGAAACAGACTGTCGGCACGTGCTGGGCCAACGTCAACAAAAGAGAGTGCAAGAGATGAATCGAGGAGGTGCCTGCGGAGGGCTTGAATAATCTCAGCAGGGCCATTTCCACAGCTGGCTCAGGATTAATAATCCTTAAATTCTGGTAAAAGTGGGGCATACGAGGAATGCCGCTGTGATATAGGCACATCAATGAGAATCTCACATGAAATACTATAAGAAAATATCTAATTTCACAGAACATTCTGTTAATGTGACTTTGAAATTCCCCCTCTACTTTGAAGATGATGTCCAGCTCAGCTTTTACCGCCATTGAAACCACAAACAAAAAACCCAGGCCGGTCCAGGCTGCTTTTCACTGTACCAGGTTCAAATCTGTGTTAGAGAGTCTTAAACAGGACGTGTCCAGGGCTTCCTCAGAATTCTCCGGAAGGACAGCTGGGTCCGTCTGAGTTTTATATCGTTTGGGTCACCGCCCCGCCAGTGCTGACCGACAGAAATGGCCACCCACATGAAAGGGAGAAAATGACGGCGACAGGAATCATGGAAGCCGGCTTTTGCAGTGCCCCCCCCATGCTGCTGAAGCCATTATGTGTGCAGTGATGGGCAGGTGTGTCTGCCCCCCCCACCCCCAGAGACAGGACCCCCCTTTTCAGACAGCTGCGGGAAACAGTCCATTACTGGGGCCTGAATGTATTAGCTCCTGGGGGGGGGCATAGCTCCAAGTCAGCAGCTCTCAGAGAGCCCAGATCCTGCCAGGAGCACATCGCTGCCCCCCCCCCATCCGGCATTAAGTCTGAGCCAGAGAGATGAGGAGTGCGGGTCAGCGCCCCGTGTGGGACATGTCATTATGTGTGACAGCGACAAGGCTAACAAGATTAGCACAAGCAACAGCTCCAGCTAGGGGATAGATGTCACATCAAAAGGCAGCCAGTCAAGCAGATTACCACTGCCGGCGTCTTATTTACCTGGCTTTGGGGGATTTTTACTACTGTTTCTTGCCTGATTGGTGCAGGTAGGCAGACAGGCCCTACAGTGTGGGTACATAAATATTCAGGGGTTTGAACCCTGGCAGGACTGGGCCCCGGGGGCTGCATTAACTGCTATTTCCCCCCTTGCTCCAAATTCAGTTTGGCAGGTAGCAAGCCGCCCTCGACTCAGACCGGTACAGCTGTCTGAGGCCATCGCCATATCCCAAGCAGTGTAGCATCCCCCTCAGTTTTTTGGGTCTAGTGTTCAGTATCACTGCTATCTGGGGGACAGTCCCACATCGTCCCCTGAACCTTTGGGGGGGCCGGTACAGCCAGGGGGTGACAGAGAAGAATCATGAGACTGGAGTCCATCTCGTTAGCTCACACACTGGATGCTCAGCTTCTGTATGGCCCTGAGTATCACTAGAGCCATCATGGAATAGGACCATCATTAAAACATTTCCCTACAATGGCAGGTGGCTGTTAGGGGCATTTTTCTGTGAAATATATGGAAGGGGTGTGTGGCGAATCAGATCACAGAGAAGACCTTTAAACTCACATCCCATGTTTTACTGACACGCGTATGTCCTATCAAAGCAGGAGCAGCCTCTGTGTTCTTCTGTCACTGAAGAATTTTAACGATTCTTTCTTTGTGTTCATCCATTTTCACGGCAATTGAATTAATCTGTCATCCGAGTGCAGCAATAATATTAGGGAAGCATTCATTAAATTTCAGAAAGGCATTAGCTATTGTTGTGATTCCAGAGCGCAGGATGGATGGATGGATGGATGGATGGATGGATGGGGGAATACTGTGCTGTGTTGAGACACCTCTCTGCTGTCACCCCCACACTTCAGGCCTTTCGTCCAGACTCTTGTTATGGAGTTAATAGTAGCCTGGCATGTAGTCTGACAAAGAATGATGAGGCAGTCTCATCAAAAGAAGGAAAAATTAGTCTGTCAATTTGCCATTCGTTTTCTCCGATGCATGTATTCTCTAAACACCCACGTTGTGTGTGCAATGCTCAGGGCCCTGGAATGCTCAAATAGGGCCCCCCTTCCTGTTTTCCGAAGAATCACCCCTCCTGGGTCTGCAGATCGTGACCTGCATGTCAGCAAATGTGGATTCTGTGTTTTTTTGGTAGGAAACCTGAAAGTCCACTCCTCCCTCCCTGGCATAGATAGTGTGCTTTGTTAGGGACAATGTGCTTTGTCAAGAACAGTGCACTTTTTCACGGATGGCGCGGTTTGTCTCGAATGATGTGCGTTTTTGTGGATGGTGCGCTTTTTCACAGACAGCACGGTTTGTTATGGACAATGTGCTTTTTCATGAACAGTGCGCTTTTTCTCAGATGGTGCATTTTGTCACCAAAGACCACTTTGTCACAGATGTGTGTGACAATCGGTCACAGACAGCGTTTTTTTTTGTGGACAACATACTTTGTCACAGACAATGCACTTTTTCACGGAAGATGCTCCTTTTCACAGACATCGTGTTTTTTTATGGACAACATGCTTTTTCACAGATGACGTACTTTGTCACAGATGGCACGAGTTTTCACGAATGACGTGCTTTGTCACAGACAACATGCTTTTTCATGGACAATGCACTTTTTCACAGACAATATGCTTTTTTCAAGGATTGTATACTTTTTCACAATTGACAAGCTTTGTCACAGACACTTTCAAGGATGATGTGCTTTTTCACAGAGGCATCCTCTTTCACAGATGGCATGCTCTTTCACTGATGACACACTTCGCCATGGATGCTGTCCTCTTTCACACATGACATTCTCTTTCACAGACAGCATTCTCTTTCACTGATGGCGCATTTTGCACATTGGCATGGTTTTTCACGGACAGCATGTTTTATCATGGACAACACACTTTGTTACAGATGCCACGTTTTTTCACGAAGAATGCGCTTTTTCACAAATGAATTCATGTGTTTTCACACGGTATTTCAAGGACAGCACATTTTTCATGGACGACATGCTTTTTCGTAGACGATGCACTCTATCACACACGATGTGCTTTGTCATTTACGGCTCGCTTTTTTCACAGACACAATAAGTTTTTTCACAGACAGCATTGTCTTTCACAGATGGTGTGCTCTTTCACAGACATGCTTCATCAGGGACACTGCACTTTTCCACATACAGCGTTTTTTTCATGGACAACACACTTTTTCATGAACAGTGCGCTTTGTCATAGATGGCACACTTTTCTACAGACTATGTCTCCTAGAGACAGAGAAAAGTGAAGGACAGCAGCCTGACCATTTCAGCTGAACCGGGTGTGACAATGCTCTGGTGTGTATATATTGCAGACAATAGCAGTCCCCCTCCCCACTCACTAATGCTGACCATAGCCTTCTGGTACCCTTCCTCACTTCCTGGCTCTGTGACAGTAAATCTGCTCTTTCGTAGGGGGTGCTATTGCCTCTGACTTCCACACTAATCCAAGGTCTAGTGTGCACTTGATGGGAGTGGGGTGAGCCTGGGGGCCTGGGTCACTTTGGTCTCCATGTGGGCGCCACAGTGCAGTAGGGGGCCCGTCTTGTTGCTGTGCAGGGTCGCAGTGAGATTTTGGGATGGCCCCGGACATCTGCCGATGTCACCCGCTCAGTGGCAACACACAATTAAATATTTAGGGCATGGCTCATTGTGGGTGGAGGGTCGGGTGAACCTGGGATCTTTCCGAATTGGAGGTTTAGTGGGGAAAGTGGATCCCACCCTGAAAAAGCATAAACTGCCAGGCTGCATCTGAGAGGGGGTCAGGGGTAGGAAATGTAATTAGATTTACTGAAACTTTAATGTCACCCGCCTTCCCTCCACAGTCAAATGAAAGAAAATGGACTTTCCTGCCCTTCATTACTAATTCAAAGAGCTTTGATTGGTCCAGATCCTAATAGGCCCATATGAAATATTCAGGCATTGGGAAGCAGCCTGCTGTCACTTTTAGAAAGTAGCAAATTGAGAATGTTAAACCTCCCCCAACCCCCCTCCCCCCCCCGCCGCCGACGCCGCCACATACACCCACACGAACGGTGAGTTTGAAAAGATAACCG